>JAODKC010000001.1:51817514-51834240 GCA_026777985.1 Mormyrops attenuatus | reverse complement strand
CCCCCCCCCCCCCCCCCCCCCCCCCCCCCCCCCCCCCCCCCCCCCCCCCCCCCCCCCCCCCCCCCGCCCGCCCCCGCGCCCCCCCCCCCCCCCCAGTGCATCGTTGTCCTTGGCAGATACTATTCAAAAGTTGTACTTAAAGCTCCTACTACGACGCTCCCTCCCTCCCTCCCTCCCTCCCTCCCTGTGTGGTGTCACCTCTTCTGGGCAGAGCAGTGCATTTTGGTCATGGGGGGGTGTAGGCAGTGTAAGCCAGTTGGAGAAATGTAACCAAATCTTCTCACGAAGGATAATCAGTGTTTTTCATTTGGAAACAAGATTATCCAAGGCTTTTGAAACACTGGTTGCGGCCCCTCACCCATAGCATTAATGGCCCCAACTGAGGCAGTCATCCAGTGACCCAGGAATAGGGCTGATCCAAAAAAACCCATTGTAGCATCCATCACCAGCATTTCAATGACATTCTGTAGTTACACCGAGCTACTGAGAGATAGCATGCATGTCTCCTCCAGCTTCTCCACTGATGGTCTTCATGTCTTCATAGCTATGTGGACAGCTAGCAAGCTGCAGCACCTGACACCTGGAAGGCTGGAGAGTCAGAACATAATCTAACTAAACGGTGCCAGAGAAACTCAGGGTGAGTCAGGTTTGGGGTCTGAGGACCTCTCAGATCTCAAGTTCACAATGACTACAATGGGTCACATCATTCCAGCCCCCAGCAAAAAATATCGTAGCTAATCAGGCTCTTCATCATCTGTTCCACTTTAAGCTAAGTGTTCTTCACAGAGGAGAGGTGCATGGTTCATACTTTGGGGAAAGCCAACCTGCTCAGGGGGATTGTGCTGAGCACTGCAGTCTCGCTCAAAACGGGTCGACGGGTGGGAAGGCAGCCACTCGTGTCCTAATGGTGTTCAGTAATTCATCACAGCAACAAACATCTCAGCTTCTAATGGTCCCATTCTAAAAGACCTGGGACACTTTAAATATAGACCATATGTGACCCAGGATCCCTGTTCCTACTTTTGCACTCCATCATGATGAACTCCCCTCATTACGTCATTGTCAGTTGAGGTATCTTTATTCAAACTAACAGCGTTACCCATTTAAAAAGTAGGGTGCTTCACTGAAGCACTCGTCTAGAGTTGCCTAGAAGAAGACAAAATGGCTTACAGACCTTCCCCATACCCACCATCCTGACCTTGACCTTTTCAGTGCAGACCATCGACCAAGCTCTGTTTAATGGGTGTGGCATGTTTTGCCTGGGGGGTTGGTTGGGTTGGCACCAATGGCATTTTAAGTCACCATGCCCTTAGAAGATGGGCTGACCAGCCCTGAACCCATAGTATACAGGGGAAGCAGGGATGTGGCTCCCCTTGTAAGCAACAAACAATCTCTCTCAGCGTGTCCTTCAGGGAAGACTTTCCTCATATGTGCATCAGAGAGCAACAGCAGTGATGAGACAGGACACCCTGTAGACCATGTCAGAAAGACTGTGCGGCTCTCAGGTCGGGAATCGCTTTGGAGGAGCTACATATGGTCTCAGCTTGTGCTGTCAGTGATCCCCTCAGTCAAGCTCCATCACTGAACTGCATCCTTCAGTTCCACCACTCAGCCCAACCTTCAGGCAGGGGGGCGATCATGGAGCTGCTGAACGGCACCATGACTTTCACTGAAAACATAGGATATTGAGTAACTGCCAGGAGCTTTCTCTTCGATCCACTCTGATCACAGTTTCGTTCAGAAGCAGTCCGGGCTGTATTTATAGCTCATATCGGGTACTTTACCCATTTATGAAGCCGGATTCTCATCAGAGATAGGGAATGAGCCCCCCCACCTCACGCACACATAATGCACTCCTGGGACACAAACCACCATATCACCTGCTGCCCTCTAACATAGCCTGATCAGGTATGAACGTTACAATTCAATTACAGGTCTATATGACGGAGAAAAGAGGTGTGCTTAAAGTAGCCAATGAAGAGCAAGATCAGAGGGACTGCCCTGCCCGACCCCAACGTCGTGTGCCACACCTCCCACTCCCTTTGTCTCTGGCACTGAACAATAGTCCATTGATGGAGGACGAACTGAATCTTCTGGCTGGACCGTCATATATCTCAATGCGCATGCAGATCACAGCCCCTTACAGCAGAGTGCATTTAAACAATTCCTGCCTCACTGCTCCAGGGATCCATAATGACACTAATGGGCATCGATCACGGGACATCAATTCTTGTTTCTGTTTAGCAGATATAGCTGTGAGGTTCGGTTTAGTAGTTACATGACTATCCCCCTCAGACTGAACTGTCGCCTGAACACCTCGCAATCCGCCGAAATGACACAACCTCTCGGGCACCAAGCTTTATCATCCCACTCCCTTAATTCCTCTCATTCATACACCTCTGTGAATTCATTCATTATAAAAATGGACAAAAAGCCTGGTGGATGGATTACCTCCTTAGAGCTGACCTTTCTTTTTTGATGATTCCCAAATCTCGACAAAATGTGCAGAAAGCTTGAGAATGGCATCGTGATCATGATCTCATCTATAATTCAGAGCCTGGAGGTACCATCTTACTCCCCCACCCAGGATTGGGTGTCGCTCCTTGTCCTGCTCTTCAGGCCCATCCTGCTTACACAGGTACCTGATTAACCCTGTGAAGACAGCCCAGCAGCTGTTAGTAAATGCGTGAGACACTACGACACCAAGCGGGCTCTACGACACTCAGCCTTCCCGATTCCTCCTGCTCTATTTCCCATGCCATTCTCTCATAGCGTTTGCTCGTGTCCTAAAAAAGGAAAGTTTATTCTTTTTCAATTATAAGTTTGGTGAAAGGCTTCCGCAAAGACACACCCTCACACAATCCAGCCTTTAAAAACACACAGACATACGCTATAAAGCTCACCCTCAGCTTAGTCGGTGACACTGCCTTGAGGTGACATTTCACACTAAGCTCCTGAGCCTGGTGACTGGAACCAAATCTAATTTTATATTCGGCTGCATCTAAGCGGGATGAGCGGTGAAGCCATGTTTGCCGCAGCTGGCCGGCACAGGCAGGACACACAGCATCCGCAGTGGCACAAGAGCAACAGATTAAATTATACAGGGCATGACAGAAATAGCTCAGTGTCAAGCTGGTCACGCCAAAGTCGGATGGCCAGGGAAGGAAGCCTTGGGGGGGTCTCGCAGGGCATCTGGCGCAGGGTGGATGCCCCCCGTTCTCCAGCCATGCCTCCCACCCCAGCCACCATGAGGCACTCACCCAGAACATGCAGGAGAGGCAGACCCAGGTGCGCGCACGGCCCGCCAGTGCCGCCGGCAGGCCGAACGAGGCAGAAGGCATGCTGGCAGATCAGGATCTCAGGGGACGAGCCGCCGGTGCTCTTGTGCTGCACTGTGCTCCCGCTCCTGGCGCCCCACATCCATGTTCCACCAGAGCGCTGAACACGCTGCCCGTGACTGTCCACTCCCTCACTCACTTGAGCTCTTTTATTTAGGCACACCCCCCCCCTCCACCCAGTTATTCCTCTCTGTCTCCCTCTCTCTCTCCTTCTCTCTCTCCTTCTCTACATCCTATAACTTGTTTTCCCGCCGTTATGGCCACTCCTCCTGAATACTGACAAATACTCTTCTCCAAACGGGCAAAGGGGGGGAGCCTTTATCTTAAAAAATCTAAAAAATCCCCACCCCTCATTGAACCATGTGCTCTGCTCCTCCCTCCCTTTTCACCTCCTTCACTCTCAGCCCTGCCCCAGTCTCCTCGGTCTTCAGTTTCTCCTTCCCTCCCTCCTTTCCTCCCCTTTACAGGATTGGCCGATGGCCGCCTCGCCCTCAGCCTGCATGGTGTTCTTCCAAATGCCCTCACACCCTCATCCACTGCCCCCTCCACAAGCCCCACCCACAGACAGCCACCTTTCCTCATGCCTCCAGGTCTATCTGCAGCCTAAACGGGGGCTCCATCCAAATGGCCTCTCACTACTGGTCCCCAGCCCTGAGCTGTCTTCTATCACCTCCTATTGTCCCAACCAGCATAGTCTCTCAGCACTGAGGTCTCCCGGTTCCCACTGCTTTTCAGGGATGCAGCTGAAGACGATATGGATTTGCGAGGATCCTTTTCAGACCAGCTGCCTTATGGAATGAGAGGTTTGAGAATAAAACATCCGATTGCATTCTTCATCGGCGCCTTGTGATCCGGGGCAGGGCAAGTAACAGTCGGCTGGACGCAGCTGCCCACAAACAGCTAAGTCACATTTACCTTTTGGGGGGAGGGACGCTGCAGCCCCTGTCATCTGCTTTTTCAACCCTTATTTCTCAAGGTAGACTGGTGTTTTCCCACAATGTCTCAGCAGCTGCCGGCAAAACGGAGCTGACAGTTTGATCAATCTCTTCGCAGGACATGGTTTCACAGAAGTCTATTTCAGGAGGTGAAACAAGACGACCTGCAATACAATCAGACGACCCATGTGACGGCCGTGCTTTGAAGAACATCATGGGGGGGGGGGTCCTTTAACACCTGGCAGTGTGAGTGAGGCTGAGACATTCATAATAAGAATCAGATAGTGCCTGAGCTGCTTCCCTTGCGTCCTTCTTCATCAATACACAAGCTGCATATAATCTGATCTGAGACCAGTCATGCAGTTGGAGCGTCAAGGTCAGCCGGCTTCTGCGGAGGTCAGAAGCTTCCGGAGGCCGTCATTCTGGCTGAAAGCTTGGATGCCCAGCTAATTGGTTGCTTGGCTGCCTGACTGATTGTTGCCCTGCCCACTCATTAGTCAGCCACCCTCACCCTATAAAATTCGCTCAGTCCTGTAGGAATCCACGCAGCCTGCGGTGGCAAGCGGTGCATTCACATGAATACCACTCACCCTGACACCCCCTCCCAAAACACCCGGGTGCAGTTCTGTCTATAGCCCTCAGTCACGGTAACCTTGAGTGAGTATCAGTGAGTATCAGTGAGTGTCAGTGAGTATCAGTGAGTGTCAGCGGGTGTCACTGTATTAGAGATGTGAATCTCTACGGCGACGCGAAACACATCTTGATGCATTGCCGACAATTCGATACATTAAAGATACACAAGAAGCAACTACTATTGCAATATGATATGATTCACGCCTATTGCAATGCAGTGCGACATGCCTCCAACTCACGTGAGACTTGGCCAAGAGACCAGCAGAGGCTTGGTCCCTGACAGCAATGTATAACTGGAGATGAGACAGCACACTTGCGAAACAGTTTAGAGAGGAGGTATTAATCTAAATATAAAATTATTGCTCACATTTCTAAATAATAAAGGTATAGGGCTGCTACTAAAAAATATATATGAACGTAACCCTGATCATGTGCTGCTTCCTGCTGAATAACCCCAACTGGAACGGCAGCCAGACCCAGGACCCGGCTCTACTGGCACTCTGGCTTGTGTTTTGGTATGTTGCTGGTGTCACATGGCATGGTGACGGAGGTGCTGGCCCAGGTACGGCACAGCAACGGTGGTGACAATATGACTTCAGGTGACAATCTGTAATTTCACACAAAACACCAACAAGGCCTAGGAGGGACAATGAAGCGCCAGACACATGCTTTTCAGATATACCCTCAGGTGACCTCAGGGGATCAGCTTCGTAAAGAATCAGGGAGGGTCACGGAATTTCAGCAAGGCCCTTTCACTGAGAGCTGGTCTTCTACACACTCAGGTGACTGCATTCCTCACCTGTAGTCCTGGCTCCTTCCGCCACAGTGTAACCAGAGTTATACTTACAGGGCCAATCGTTCCCTGATATCGAGTTATTCCTATACCACATAATATGCTGTATATACACACAAAATACAATACTACCACACTGCCACATAGTTTAGGCTGAAGATTCCTCATATTTACTGCCTTCATTGGTATATTAAATATAACATAATAATAATAATAATAATAAAAAGAAAAATCCTACCAAAAACAATAGTGGTCCATAGTACTACTTGCTTTGGACCCCCAATAATAAAAAGAAGCGTGTGGTTTGCCATGACAAAAGCACTAAGAACCCGAAATTGTCCTCCATCCTTTTACCTGAAGTATACAAACTGACCCAACTTCCTATCGTTCTGGTCTCTTATCAGGTTGGCTATGAGGGGTTCCTCTCTAAGTCAGAGCCTGAGCAGGCTTGCTCATGACAGATCAGGAATCAGCTAAACAGCTCAACAGGGAGCAAGCCAAGCAAGGGTGCCTCACTCGAACTGCGGAGCTCATTGCCCTGGAGAGACAGAGGGCGCTGTACACAACATAAAATTTGTTTTCCATTGTTTTTAGTTTTGTTATCTTATATCTTTGTTCTGCGGAGCATGTGCTCCACAAGCTCCCAGTTACTCCAGAAGGAGAGCAGAGCTCATGGATTCGGCTTCCAGCAGGACTGTAAGATAAGGCTGGGATCTCAGCCCAAGGAGAGAGGCGTCCAACACTCTCAGAGAATCAGGCTGTGCAGATTTCAGCCTGTCCCCATTCTGTTTAAAAATGATCACATAAAAAGTTTTTCACTTAATGCCCCTTTCCGTGCACAGTGCTCACAGATTAGCTGGTCTGGTGGATTCTCTTCACATGTAAATACCAGAAGATAATAGAATCATATGAGTAACAACTCCTAACTTCACACGCAAACCTGTGTTCTTGAGGGAGCTCATCCACATTTCATGCCTGTACCGCTTTGTTTTTTCAGTTGAAGAAGCCCTTTACAAAACCGCCATGAAGGTCAATTCAGCAGTCAGACCAAATCAGCACCGCCAGGCAGGAGCAGGAACATCTGCTCATGTGAGCCCAGCTTCATCCGGCTCACTTCGAGGTTCCTCCTCTGGACAGAACCAGGTACCCGTCACTGCGCCAGATGAGGCCTGGGATGGGGGTCTTCTTCCCAGAGCGCTCACACCTCTCACCCAAACCACCTCCCAACCTCGGCAGCAAGTGTGCTGGGGGGAGCCAGCTGGCCTGGCCCCCAGGCTGACAGATTTCCTGAGTTTCATCGTGAAGGCAAATGGAAAGAACAGCACACGTGCATGCTCCTGACAGTTTTGGGGGGGGGTCGTCTGGTGGGGACAGGCATTAGCCATCCGCGGGTCATTTCATTTAGCCGTCGCTCCATTCATTCGCCTTGTTCTGTAGCCCAGTGTGAAGGTTATGTGTTTGAGAGGTGTGGGACTGTTTTCACTTACATGTGATACAATGACTCGCACATTGATCATTCACAGAATGTGGGGCCTTCCACTGCCAGCCAGCAAAGTGTTCTGAGCAGAGCATGGGGCCTCCTGCTGGCAATCTGCCAAGGGCCAGGTCTCTCTGTCCCTCTGCCTGAATTGTTAGTCCAGTGAAAGGCATGGGGGTCATGGGGGTGTCAGCGTTTTAGGCCCTATTAACAAAGCAAAATCCTGAGCCCTTCATGGTTCTGTAAAATAACGAAACAGGCCCTTCTGATGACAGAAGAGAAAACCTTGAGTAAGAGTGCTCAGCTCGGGGATTTCAAAACATGACATAACAGCTATAAAACCATGATCATTTTTACAGCTGGGGCTCCTTCCCTGTCAGACACAGGAATGTGACTCTTAAAGGGGATTATAGACAACAACACTCATGGCTAAATGATCACACAATGCTGTCATTTGATGTTGTTTCCACATCATGCATTCATTCTTCATTCATTCTTTATATCAGGACAGGCACCTGAAGATTAATGTAGTTATGCTGACTGGATGAGGAATTGTCATCTTTGTTTGTGATTACTGAAAAAAGCACTGTATGTACAGACTGCTGCCTGACAGAAAGGTCAGGTTTTTAGGACAGTTACATGTGATACATGCTGAGCCACTTGCCATCCTGCTGCGCTTTACATTTGTTGGCACCAGTAATCCAAGCCTTTGAGCTCATCCAGAGTGAGCAGCCGAGTTTAAACAGTGCCTAAAAAGTCCCTGGAAGGAAGCATCTTAATCAAGCATGATAGACCCCATTCCCCACACCCTGTAACCCCGAGCCCTGCCAGCTTTCCCCACACTCTGTAACCCCGAGCCCTATCAACTTTCCCCACACCCTGTACCCTGCCGCTTTCTCCATGCGCTGTGACCCTGAGCCTTGCCAGCTTTCACCACGCCCTGTGACCCTATGCCCTGTCAGCCTTCCCCACGCCCTGCCACCCTCATGCCAGTCTCTAGGGTCAGGCCTATAGGCACAGAGATGGAATACCACCGCACAGAGACAGGCCTTCTCTCCTCTGGGTCCCCCTGACCCATTTCTCCAACACCACAGCATGTCCCCTTGAACCCCACTCACAGGGGGCTGCTGTGCACTAATCTATATCTGTAGACAATGAGCTGGGTGCAACATATGGGCAGGAACAGCAAAGGGCCCAGTTTGAGAAAAGAACATTGCAAATAGTAGCTCAGTGGAACCGCGCCGTTCCCCAGCTGTGGCCTTGCGAGACGAGAATGGCACCATGGAAAAGCAGCAACCCTAACCCTGCAGACAGGAGGCCATTCAGGAAGGTCTGGGTGGGATGGGGGGGGATAGTGACCTGGAGTAACCCAAGCTGTAAACACAGCTTTGAGGCCACACTCCCCATATCATGCTCACTCTGATTGTCCTTTGGGCATGTCTTTGTGTTTCTCCAGAACTCATGCTGTCTGTGTTTTGAAAACAGACTCTGTGCCCATGCTGCCAGCTGCAGGTCTGAATCTTCAGGATGGTCCCACACATACATCTGTGGCCTACACACCCCGTCTGCTGTACCCTGGCCCACATGCTCCTCCTTGGCTGGCCTGCATCTCTGAGTCACTTTCCATATATAAACACCACAAAAGGGTGGAACTGAGCTCCCATAATGGTGTAGAGGGACTTGAGAGTCGACTCCTTGGGCCACCACCTAAAAAGGGCAGTATGAGTATGTGGAATCTTAACAATAAATCTCAGACTTTAAATAAAAATCCAGCGCCAGCTAAATTAGAAATAGTATTATCTGCCTCTGACACAAAATGCTGTTGCATTCATTTAACATTCCAAAAGTGATGTGTTAAATACATCTTAGCAAGTTTATAAATAAAATTTAAGCCAAATTTAGAATTTTTTATTTTCGTACAGTATCTGCTGACCATAAGCCTAAAATCTCAGTTGCCATAAAAAAAAGTACAAAAACTGACGCAAGTTCTATCCCGGGCAGCACAGGGCACCAGGATGTGGGTACTCCCTGGACTGGGTGCCGATACTGTCAGAATTTAATCGAGGATAACAGATGCGACAGCAAATCGCTGAAGAAATTAACCTGAAATACTTTAGTCCGGCTGATGATCCAGCAGCCACATACCGGTGAGGGTTTGCCAGGGACATGCTAAAGCCCTCATTTAGAGAGATAATTTCGCAAAAAGGTCTACCATCTTGTTCCAAGGACAGCTGGCATTTCTTGGTAAATGCCTTTGTAATGACATTATTTTCTGAAGAAGAGGTGTGCAAACGTATTCTTTAAAAACAGAACAAAAATAATGAGCCTTCAAGTTAAATAATCTGTCTCAGTTTAATTGTTATGATCATTAAAACCAAATAAAAGGGAATGAGGTTCTTCACTTGCTGTGTGCTCAGATGAAAGATGCTCATATTTGGTGGAAGGGGGTGTTATGACATGCCTGGAGGAGATGCTTTCCCAGAAACTGAAACGCAAGCACATTGATCGGTACAATCCAAAACAAAAAGAAGAAGAACAAACGGCAGATGATAACAAAAGCAGTCATCCATCAGCCATCTGCCGGGCAATGTGTGACTGCCACACTTCCTCTTTCTCTCTGTGATGGTAGACAGCCAGGTATAGCCAACAAGCAGAGAAGCGCTTCACCATGCTGAGGATATAGGAGGGAGTTCAGAAAATAACACAGAAGTATCATTGAAATTGCTGAAGCTATGAAATAGAGAAAATGTTCAGCAGATCAAAAAAAGAAATTGCAGGAATCAACAAGGGTTACACTCATCTTCCTGTAGCAGCTGAAACCCAAACAGGACTTCTTCATAAAATCTCAGCACTCCAGGAAGTTGCTGGCCCTTAGCAGATATCATCTGTACTATCAAACTCTCCCTGGCGCTTTTCCGATGCACCAGGTACTTTTCCTTCCGGTCGAGTACCAGTACCAAAAGTTCCAGTACCAAAAGTTCCAAACCAGCTGAGGTACTTTTTTGGTACTTGGGTACTTTGGGTGAGACTTGCAAACACTTTCTTTGATTATGCAAATAGCCTGTCTCTGAAACACAATACACATATATACAACACAATATACAATACATCTTCCACCTTGAAAAAAGTTATGAACAAACAACGATAAACTATGCAAAAAAAAAATTATTATAATAATAATATATGTGTGGATAAATGAAGGAACCGAAGCTTTAATTGCAGTTTGGTGGGAAGAACCAGAAGATCTGAATGTCATGACAAGGAATTCAAAAGTATTTGCTAGGGCTGTACGATATATATATATGAAAACGACTGGAAAGCACATGTAGAGCTCATGCAAAAACAGCAGCGGTAAATTTTAAACATATGCTAGATAATCTTGAAAACAACAATCATCAAAATGCAGTGCTTCTAGTTTTGTTTCCAATGACAAAGTAAAAATGTTCTAGTGGAAAAAAAGGAAAAAAAATGTTCTAGTGAAACTTAAACCCTCCAAGTTTTTCAGGTTTTATTGTCATATACAGATAACAATGTAGCATCATTACCCGCAATGAAATTCTTAGACTCGTGTTCCCCCCAACTTTACGTAAACATATAGAAAGTATACAGATTAAAAAAAAAGGGTAATAAGAAAATAACATTATTAGAAATTGTTGGTATTTGCCAGTATTAAGAGATAATTTAATATTTACAGTACTAATAGTGCAAATAATGCAGTGAGATATTTAGAATGTGGGGTGTAAAATTGTGCAGTGAGGGTTTAAAGTGACATTGTGAAGAGTCCAGTAGTTGTGGTGAGTGTATGTTGGTGTGTGCAGAATGTCAGCAGTTCAGAAGCCTGATGGCTCCGTACTATAATGTCCAGAAAGTATGAATTATCAGGGTTGGCACCCCTTCCCGTTTGGCCAGCAGGTGTTAGGCTCTAGTGTGTTTTCCCTGTCCCCCAGATTGCTAAATAGGCAGTCTGAGAGTGTGGCTCTGATACTGTTCCCTTAAGTTGTGGGTTTCAGGCTGGCTTGACACCAGTCTTACCCATTTTGTTTTCTGGATTTTTGTTCTCTAGTGTTTATTTTATGTTTTCTTATTCTCGAGTTTCCCCAGGTTTATTGTGATTATTTCTGTGTATTCTTGTTTCTAGTATTTCCTGCTGGTGTTTCTCCTAGTACTTGCTGTAGATTCTTAGTATTTAGTGTTTGTTAATTCTCTTAGTTCTGTGTGTTCTTACGGTAATTTTGTCCACCTGTTCCTCATCGCTCCTGTGTCTCCCTTGATTGGTTCATTAATTAAGTTACACCTGTTCCTTGTTTTCCCTGGATATCTGTGTGTTTAGTCTGCCATTGTAATGTCATGTGTGTTGGTCCTTGTACCCTGTTCCTGGTCTGCTTGCTGTGTTGCCCTACCCCCTGGTTGTGTATGGTTTTTATAGCTAGTTTTTAATATTAAGTTCTGTTATAGTTTTCTGACCCCTCATGGTCCTTTATTTTGTTTTGTGGATTTTCACACCTTTTTCCCGCCTGAGCCATGCCTCACCGTGACAATGAAGTATGAAAAAGCCTGATCTCAAACCAGCTGACAGCCCTTGTAATGTGAGAATTGCATGTGCATAACATGCGACATTGCTGTTAGTGTCACATCACCCAGCCCTCTAGTCAGAGATGTACATAACTGGTATATAACTGGCAAATACGCATCTTTAAAAACTATACATGCAGTGATTGATTGTTGTAACAGTGCAAATAATACGCATGCTGGATATTTAAAGAAGAATAACATGCACAATACAAATGATATGTGAAGGTTTGCAGTATTATGGCACTAGTACTGTATAACTTGGAATAATCTTCATGGTGTACAGTAGGGGGTGCTCTTCTTCATAGCCAAAGGAATACAAAAGCATCCTGATGTGTCACCAAGTAAGTACAGTATGGTTATTTAATATCCAGAAACACTTTAGTCACATCACACTCTACTGGTGGCAAATTCCTACCTAGCTAGCAAATACGTATGTATTTTATGCTCATTTGTGTTGACATGACAAGAAATTATTTTGTGTTTTAACCTTTATATGCAAATTTGTACTTCATTTGTGGTATAAAGGTTCAAATGCATGTACATCTGCATTGTTGCAATGATGGCCGCACACATCACTTTTAAAGGCGAATGCATACTTGCATACCAGTTATGTGAATCCCTGCCTAGTATAATATAGGCATTATTTGAAACAAGTACAAAATATTCCGCCTCGCTTTGTGGTGTCATTCAACGACGGTACCAGTTTGTACATCCGTGGAAAACCAACAAGTTGAAGTACTGAATTTTTCTGAAGTACGAAAAATACAATACCTGGTGCAGTGGAAAGGCACCCTAAGAAGGTGCCCAGTGACTGAGCGAGAGTGTTTTGTAGGCCTTTATTTCCTGTTGACACCCTGTTTCCACAACACAGTCCCAAACGTCCAGGGTGCCACCTCAACCAGGTTCTACCACAATTCCCCAGTCTCTATTCACAGACACCTTCAGGCCCTGTCCTATCATCCAGGCTAGCCGTGGTGCTGATCATACTTTCTGGGCTGATTTCTGCATGATTTACATGCTGTCAGTCCAATCAGGGCAGACAACTGGCATGCTAGTGATTATCGCGACAAAAGCCACATTTGTTAGGACAGATTGAATGAGGCAGAGTGGTCAGGAAATTATTTCTCTGCTTTAATAATCATTCACCAGCATTATCAGTGTGAAACAATGCAGCTAGCAAGCAGCAAACTGACTGAAATTAAAGTTACTGTAAAGGATAGTAAATAGTACTAACAAAACTCAGTAACACTTTACTTCAGAGGGCACAAATAATATAGTATTACATTATTACTCAAGTATTAATTAACCACAAGCTAAGTTTTAGTTACATACTGATCCCATGTTAATTCACCATTAATGAGTCACACGTTTTATCGTAAGCAGTTACTATATTTGTTACTATATCTGTTGATTCTGCAAACCTTTGTGAATTACTGAAGGAACTACTAAGGAACTACTGAAGGAACAAGTAATAAATAACACAAGTGAAATACTGCTAGTTTTTTCATCATTAAGGAATTTGATATCTTTTATCTCAAGTAGCAACTATATTTGTTCATCATTTATTCATAATTTGTACTTCAGTAGTGAGTTATTACCTACTCTGCTTGGACAGCTCAGTGTGATTGAGCTGGAAAAGCTGTAGACCTAAAGTATCCTGTCTAGTTGTACTATGGAGGGTAATCATCCAAAATGACAGTGTGAAAGTCAGCAGGGTAAAGTCCATGGGAAATGTTCATGAGAAATTTCTAGGAAGTTTTCTTCACACACCCTTCACAGACAGGTGACCACAGGCAGCGTGGTTATTTCTGAAATATATCATTGTCACACCTCAAATATCCATGATGCCGACCAGGGAAACCACATCTTCATCACAGAAGGTCCTTCCTTGTTCTCAGCTTCATTACCTCTGTCCACACTCATGCAGGCCCAAACTGTAGTGTCTTTAATTACTCCCTGAAAGTCCCTCACAGCAGAGCCATGTTCATATGTCTCCTCTGTGATTACAACCTCAGCCAGCGGTCATGGCCAATTCCAGGCAACCTGGCTTTATATGTACAAATATGTTACAGCACATACCGTGAAATGTTATGGTGGGGCATGGTGAAGGAGGGAAAACATGGATGATCCAGAGAGAAGCTCACAACAAACAGGGATTACACAGGACAACAAAAAAAACATTTTTTTTTAAATCATCAGAGACTAAAACACATTTTTCCAAATGAGTTTTTCACACTGATTCCATATCTGTTTTCCGTTTTTTTCTATCACATCAACTTTTTGAGTTATGAGTAATGATAGTTAATACTGCAATTGCAAGTATTGTGTACAGAAACAAAAGCATTACTGTAGTATTGGGTAAAATATCTTTAGAGCAAAATCAAATAAACAGACAGTGGGCATAAAGAAATTGAAAAGTGTTTGTTAATCACCATTGTTTCTTCAAAAACACTTTGAGTTTGAATTTCTTGTGTACACCATGTCTGGATTGTCACAGTACAGCATCCAGCAGTAGTCGGCCATCATGCTTTCATTCCAGAAACCTTGCTATCGATGCTCCATTGACTGAATGTCTTGATGAAAACGTTCTCCTTGCTCATCACTCACCATACCGTGATTCTCTGGAAAGGACTCTAAATGGGAGTGAAAGAAGTGTAATTTCAATGACATTCGACAGCCCAGTTTCTGGTATGAATCAAGCAGATTCTGATCTGTATGCTGGAGACTTGTGGTTTCGTTGTGAATGAACCACACACATAACAGAAACTGTCTGGATGATTAATACAATTTCTAGGCATGATGACAACTGAAAGCCAACACAGTCGATGCTGCCTGTCACCGCCGCCTTCGATTACCAGGACGATGACCCAGAATTCAAACTCGAGAGTTAGTATTTCTTTTGCAACAATTCTAGAAATAATGAAAAATTCATTGAGAAGCTTACGTCAGCAAAACGAAGGCACAACTACCTATGGTTGTATACATAACACATGCGCATGTGCACTAGGTCAAATTAATTATACTCAAATTGAAACTAGAAGTGTCAATAAAACATGAATCAATATCTAGTCACCAAGAGAACGGTGATGCTGTCTATAAGATAAAAAACACAGACAACTCTTGTAATACACTTAGGGAGACTTCATGTATATAATATCACATATAGCTTCATCACAAAAACTTGACGTGCTACAGAAAAACTAAACACAGATTTGAAATCAGCATGAAAAATACTACAGAACCCACATAAAATTACCTCTGATGAAAATGACCTGTTAACCTGTGTTATTAACAAAACAGAACGCAAAAGGGCAGGACCCATTAAATAAAGGGGATACAAGGGGCAAAGACCAAAACAGGAAAAATAAGAATCAACCAAAAGTATCCCAATGAGGGAACAGAGCAAAACAGGGAGCAAGACTGGGAAACAACTACAGCTACGAACACACAGTAACAACTGCAATGACAGATTGAGGACTAAAACAAAAGCAGGCACTTAAATACACTGATAGCAAGGAGATGTGGACTATAGGCAGTGTGTGAAATACCCGTCAATTTCCGGGGGGGTCCCCATCTCCCTATTGTTGCGCAATACAGATCTTGAGACCCCTTTAAAATTTTGCTTTTCAGGCTTTTGAGGTCTCATGGGTTAATCGGTGTCGGACCCCCCTGGACCCCCCCGAATTTCGCACACTGACTATAGGTTCAAGCACCAAGGAAAACTGAACATAATATAACCAGGGAGCAGGGACCAAACACAAAGGACGATAACTGGAATATATGCACATAATGAACCAAGAGAACATAAAGTAACAAAGGTTAAAATGAAAAAAACAACTAGTTGATCGAACCCACAACAAAAGAGAATGTGGATGTTAGCCAAACCCTTAGCCCATTAAGCTACACAGCAGCCCAGGAAGTGGGGAAACACACTAGGGACTGATGGGCTACAAGACAGAGAAGGGAACAGAATGGCCAGCAACACCTGCCAGCCAAATGAGGACAAGACACGTGGGACAGAGCCAGACAGGCACCAATTCTGATAGTGAAAGACATGCCTATCAATATCATAGCAGATATAGTGACGGGTATCACCTAACAGTGACGTATGTTCCTACATTCATTGAGCATTTGCTTTGTTTTTTCTCAATATCAGTAAAAGGCAGGAAACTGAAGATCACAAATTAGCAGCGGTGTGTGCTGGGGGTGTAGCTGAGCTGTGTTCAGATGGCATGCCTCCGCTCTGGATAAATCATGCAGGAGTTTATCCAGCCATCCCTCAATGCCGGCTGGTGTGACAGGCTCCTCATACCACCTGTAGGCTTACCTATCAGCCCATTGTGGTTTGGCACCAAGCTGACAGATCACATACCCTCCCCCATGTGCCCCCATCTACCAAAGCCCCTTGGAACATTGCAGAACTCTCCCCTCTCACACACACACTTTGACACACAGGCGAGTACATATTCATTTTCAAGTTCAGACCCATTTAATCATTTATATTTTAGTTAATTCGTGGAGTTAATAATTCAGTGATTTGTTTAAAAACATGTTCAACCGATTCTCTATTTACTGTTGCCTTGAAAGCCAAACAAAGTCTGTGTGACCCTAACTCACATTACAATCTCTTCTTACACGCCTGCATAACCCAGCCAGTCAATGTGATGTATTTGTGTGTTCAAATGTCAGGCACTTACAACCCAGGTCAGGTACTCCACTGGTTGTGTGCATGTTCCCATCATATTGAAGAACTCAAAATCATGTGTGCAAATGCCCCATGCCACAACGAAACATACAGGCACCAGAAATGAAGACTATTCTTATTAGGAATGGGCCGATCCACATTTTTTCAGTTCCGATCCGATTCCGATAGAGATTCCAATACAAGAGCTCTTTTTAGAGCCCATCTAGATCCTTGTATAAACTTCAGCTGGTACAGAATGCAGCAGCCAGAGTTCTCACAAACACAAAAAAATTT
>JAODKC010000001.1:51798857-51816325 GCA_026777985.1 Mormyrops attenuatus | reverse complement strand
GACTTTTTACTCAGAATTCTGTGATTAAAGTCAGAATTATTACTTTTTTCTCAGAATTCTGACTTTTTTCTCAGAATTCTGAGATTAAAGTCAGAATTCTGAGAAAAAAGTCAGAATTTTTTATTTTTTTTTCCAGTGGCCCTAATCCTCTTCCGTACAGATGGGATGTCATAAAGGTGAACTTTTTTTTACAAGCTTTTATCTGGTGCTGGTTACGGTTCGACACTTTATGGGCAAAAAGTGTAGTGCACCTAAACCGTTTATTATTATTATTATTGTCCTGCCCCGGTCGTCCGCGCCTTCCGTGTGCCAAGCCGCCTCCTTAACCTCGTGTGGATTCCCCGTGTTTACCAGCTGTTCCTCCTTGTTCTTAATTAGTCCTGTGTATATAAGTCTGTGTTTAAGGTCATTGTATTGTCATTGTGAGTTTGTTGCCTATTCCTTTGTTTTTACCTTTGGACTAAACCCCGTGTTCCCTGATCGCTTGAGTCCTGTCCCTGATTTCACGGTCCGTACCCCTGCAGTACGTGACAGTTATTGCTACCACTATCTCATTTTGTTATTATTAGACGTTCTGTGATCATAATGATATCCTAGTGCCATTTTCATCAGTTCCAGAAATTACGAAAGTTTTTTTTTTCTTTTTTACTGGCTAGAAACCATTAAATGATCAGGACCCAAAAATACTGGTGGCATGTGAATGGAAAATGGCCTAATGGCCTAAATGCAGGTGGGGCTGTTGCATACAGAGGATAGTGAATGTGTGGGACGGGGGGCCACTTTTAAACATTAGCCGTCACTGTGGAGCTGGAATCCATGACCAGTAAAGCCAGTAGTAAGGTTTTAGGAGAATAAAGACACACTCAGTGGCCTGGGTCGTTCATATAGCTGTGATTTTTGTATTGTAGTTCAATACGAATGTGAAGTTTTTGCCTGGGCTTCAAAGAGCAACAAAAAGTTTAATTCAGCCTAGGTAGCCAGGATGGATTTCCTGGAAAAGAACTTGGAGGTTGAGAATGGGCGCTGAGCACTCTTTAAAGGCCTAGACAATACTGCTTCAAGTCCGGTACTCGGTATAGCCTAGCTCAACCCTTAAACCTTTCCTATCTCATCAGGTCGCTGTCATTTACATTTACAGGCTGTGGTGAGGCTCAGTCTTAGCTGTCTTTGTACTACAGTAAAAGCTTTGCTTTGTGACCTCTGGCAAGGAAATCTAGAAATGTGGCTGCCCTCTACAGGCGAAATAGCAGAATAACGGGACAAGAAACCACAGTGTTTATAAACAAGTCTCCCTCTGTGGAGTAACAGCTGGGTCATTTCACTGTGAGAAGGAAGAACTGAATGATACCATTGCACGATGTAAACCAAGGTGTTGTGAAGCTTAATTTAAGAAAATAACAGCCTCAGTGATCTTTCTCACACAGTGACCCTGGCTGGCATGCATGAATGATCTTTTTATTTTTAAAACCGCATATATAATTTCATTATCATTTGTTCATGCTCTGCAGCTTATCTTCTCTCATTTCAGTTCACTCCCATGACGGTCACAGAAACCCAGCAAACCTCCTGACATACTAGAGTGACACTGCTTTTCCAGTAAAACAATAAGTCCACCTCTGGGGACTTTTTTTTTTTTGCTGCAGTTCCACTTTTCAGCTAACTGTCACAGTTTGCATGTCGCTTCCAGTTACTATTCCTCCTCATGGATGTCAACGGTCTCCATCTACAGGTAACAGCTGCGTTTATCAGTCCATCAGGGTACCAAACACAGTGCATGGCTGAAGAATGTGCCAGCCGGTATGTAGGGACCTGAACCTGTGTTGACTTTTCATGAAACTTCCTGGGGATCCCCCCGCACGTCTTCGCTGTGTCATTGTCACTCTATCTCTGGCTGTGCAGCATCATAATAGTGGTTTGGTTTACAGTGTACCCGCTGTACCAATTTATCTTGTGTGTCTTCAGTGCTATGTGCTTGTGGTGCATGCAGCGCTAGACAGTGTTCATAACACGAGTCCTGTCACTGAACAGTTACTTTCATTTTGAGGCTTAAAGGTCACTTTTGTCCGGTAAATACCAGCTGTGTAATTACGGTAATACTACAGATAAAGCTCACATCTGACCTTTGCTTGGGACAGAAGCAGCAGAAGGAAATGGCTCTTCTGAAAATTCCGGCTACACACTGACGCCTGTGGCCACTTCCTGAGTGTAGCGACTTTGCATACACAACCAGCTACAGTACTTGCTGAGTACTGCGCCCCACATGCGGTTTTGGCTCTGAGCTGCAGTGACTTGGTTCTCTGTATTTCTGGAACGTGAATCGTGCACTCTGGGTTGCGGGGTGGTCTGGGTGGGCTGTGGGTGTAGACTTGTGGGGGGGGATTTGGGGGGGATTGTGAAGACAGACTACAGCACAGTACAGCCCAGTAAAATGAGTCACTGATTAGTACTTGGAAGTATTTTAATTCTCTGTTAAGACAAAGCCAGACATTTGCATAAATTACAAGCTGGGTATTATTGGACAGGACTCGGTCCTTGACCAGCAGTACACAGGCATCACATCACAACTGTGTGAGCAGCCTTCAGTTCAGGAGCAAGACAAGGCATCAAAATCACAGGAATGGTTCTTTTTATATTTAGGTCATGATCTTGATTCTGAGACAGCTCTTCAAATAATTTGTTTTTCAAATATATTCAAATATTTTGTTTCTATCTCTCTCTCTCACACACACACACACACACTTCCTCTCTTCCTGTTAGCCATTTTTATCCCCATTCAATGTTAGTAAAAGAGTCGCTCTTTAAAATGTGTTACAGAGGGGAAAAGACAGGCAAGCCTTTGGAATTTGCCACCAACACAACGTAATGTGGCTAAAGTGTTTCTGGATATTAAATAACCATACTTACTTGGTGACACATCCAGATGCTTTTGTATTCCTTTGGCTATGAAGAAGAGCACCCCCTACTGTACACCATGAAGATTATTCCAAGTTATCCAGTCATAGTGCTATAATACTGCAAACATTCATATAACTGCCCCGAATTCTAGTTTATATCACATACTGTTGGTAAAGCAGCGACCTATATACAGCAAAATGGCTGTGTAACTATTAGCCTAAAGCTAATGCTACAGCGTATCTAAGAGGTATTCGCAGGGCAGTGGAAAGCAGATTTACCTAGAAGTCATTTGTATTGTGCATGTTATTCTTCTTTAAATATCAAGCATGCATATTATTAAATATTTTTCTGCAGGGATTTTAAGAACTTAGACAATCCAGAGAATGTACTGACAACAGAAAACTGTCCCATCTTAAATTCCAGGGTGAGTCAGAAATCCAACTCAGAAGGCAGAAGTCCAATTTAAACATGATGATCTAGATGTCTATATCCATGGGACATGTGGTCCATGTGACGGGCTAACAATATCCCTGGATGCCAACAGTGGCGGGGCATCTTCATGGGCCATTTCATTGTTTGCGGTGAAGAAACTGGTCGGTTCAGGAAAATGTTCTGTTAGAGAATTCCTTTCTTTTCGTGTGGCTGCTGGTATACATTCGCTTCCTGGTTGCATATAGCATTGATGTAAATTAGAGAGTAGATTCAAAAACGTAGGAATGTGTTTAGTATTTATTGCAGTGACTGTTTGTTTCCAACAGGGCGTCCCCAAACCTCTGGGGTCGAGATATTCAGTGTGAGCCACAGCCTTCTCAAAGAATGAGGTGTGGGCATCACAGGGCGTGAGGTGTGGCTTTCACAGGGAATTGGGCGCGGTCGTTACAGGGAACTAGGTATGGTCGTCACAGGGCGTGAGGCGTGGTCATCGGTCTTCATGATGAATAAGGCGCGGTCGTCGATCTTCATGGGGAATGAGGCGCGGCCATCGGTCATCACAGGGCTGTGGAGACTCCATCCGAATTCTGAGATAGTGACCGGCTTCCTCTGGGGGGCACCTCGCGGTCTGCTGCCCTCTGGCCACACAGTCTCTGGGACATCCGGCGGCGAAAGTCGTGGCTGATGAAGGCGTAGAGCACAGGGTTGATAGCACTGTGCAGCACGCCCAGCACCTGCGTGCTGAAGATGGCGGCACCCATGGCGTGTCGGGCCTCACAGCCGCCTGGCACCAGGCCGGCCCTCTGCAGCGTGTCGGCCATCACCGCCAGGTGGTGGGGGGCCCAGCACAGCAAGAAGGCGGGGATCACGGCAGAGATGAGTCGGCGGGCACGTTGCCCCCTCCTGCCCCGTGTGCGTCGCAGCCGCTCGGCAGTGGACCAGCAGCACGTCAGCATGACAGCCAGAGGCAGCAGGAAACCCAGCGTGTGGCGTAGCAGCCGCGTGGCCAGGCGCCAGGCTGCCGCTGCCTCCGGTGAGTAGTTCTCCTCGCAGACTGGCCACGCTGAACCTATGGGCTGCACCTGCCCCTTGAGGAGTGCCGGCAATGAGAGGGCGGCCCCTAGAGCCCAGACCGCAGCACATGCCAGCCAGCTGCCACTCCGCCTGCATGCCTCATTGCGGCTCTGTGCAGCTCGCACCACAAGCCGGTAACGCTCCACACTGATGCAGGCCAGTAACAGCATGCTGCTGTAGAAGCTGCCCTCCAGCACCAGGCTGGCCAGCTTGCAGAGGCTGTCGCCAAATATCCATCCGCGCAGCGCCGCCACTGCCCACAGGGGCAGCGTGAGCGCCAACAGCCCATCGGCTATGGCCAGGTGCCGCAGATACAGCTCGGAGGGGGACAGGGGCCTGTGACTGGAACCGATGGCCACGGCCGCCACCAGGTTCCCTGGGACGGCCAGGAAGAAGACCAGCAGGTAGAAGGTACACACCAGGATGCTGACGACCAGTGAGACAGTGAATGGCTCACACGCAAAGGTGCTCGGGTCCGGCAGGAAGCCGCCGCTGCTACTGTTCCCCGAAATATTGAGGTAATCATAGTAATCGGAGTAATCCTTCAAAGTCTCCAGTGAATCATCAAGAACCAGCGTGCCGTTGGACCCTGTTGAGTTTAACGATTGAATGTATTTAGACCCTTTTGTCCGAAGCAACGTAAGTAAAGCAAATATCACAGTACAAACATGCGGCTGTCAAGGAGTCGACTAAGCACAAGTGTAGCTGGGCTGAGCTTCCATTGAATGCCCAGGTATAAGTGTGTTCCTGCCATTAAAGCTTTAAACACTACGATAAAGATCAGATTCACACCACTGCTTGTTTTGTAGCCATGCAATAAGAATAATGATGGTGTTCATTATATAACTTTTAGGAAGGAACTAGTAATAGTTTATTTCTGAACTTCAGAACTGACAGGGTTATAGTGCAGCATCATTGTGGACGACACAGGACAATCACACAGTTCCATCATGACCCTATCATAGCAAAATGAGGACTGGCTAAACCAATTTCATTATCAGTGGATTATTTCTATTGGACTATGGGTATTGTTAGCAAATAAACAAAGTATAAATATTTCTTATAACAAAAAAAATCTATACTGAGAAATTAATTGGTGTTTGAATTATAAAAAGGTAAATGTTGAACTATCAGTTTCGAGAGCAATCTACCCGGTAGCCTTGGTAGTCTGCTCCTCAGGGTGTAGCTGGTCCGTATGAAACAGGCCTCACCTTCAGTCATACTTGATGTGCTGAACCATGAAGATGCCCATGAGAGCCTTATGCAGTGGAGATGCCAGGAGCAAGGTGCCGTGTGTTCCGTCAGCCTGATATAGGTCTTGTCCCAATGTGATGTGCCAACGTGTGGCTTCTCTGTCTGTTTGCTGGATGTGACCCTGCTTACTGCATGTTTGTAAAGGGATTTCACATGAATCATTAGCAGTGTGGGGGGTGGGATTTCCCCATCTGAGGGCTAAAAGTACCATTACATCACTGACATGTGAACAGCAACCTCACCGTGTTACACGTCTACAGTATGTACTGCTACCCACCAGCTCATGAGTACAGCAACATCGGTCCTGCTGGGATCAGAACTGGGCCAAAACAGGGTCGTTTCAGAAAACTCCACCGATGGCCACTTTATAAAGAGATTACAATAAAGACGCCGATTGAATGACCAGTGTGAGGACATGTTCAGGCATCAGAGCAAAACAGTCACATGAGAGTGACCCGTGATGGATGTAAACACCAGTGGGTCACATTTCAGGAACCATGTGACCTTCTGGCTTTCTTCATCGGTTTCTGTGCAGATGCCTGGAAATCTCTGCTATTGCAGTTAGCTGCAATTACTGGCCAGTCATCTCTATTGGAATTTGGTGCCGATATATTAATAGACCAGAACAGTAAACACACATCATAAAGCATTAGTCCACATCATTAATTACTGAGCACACCCAGATCTATTCAATGCCCCACAGCTGCCCTCCCACCCCTACACACCCACTCCTGCACCCATACCTGCCCCTACCCTCTTCACATCCACTAATTGAATAGGATGGTGCAGGGGAAAGAACTGTAATGATGACATACTAGTATATTATTACACAACTAAATAAGGGCAAAAGTACATAAACCACGGGGCCTTCAGAAATGCAAATTTATAAGGAAAACTAGAATAAAACACAATGACATGAGGTGGATAGCCCGTCTGTCTCTCACACACTGTGTATCTGGCCTCGATTGCCATCTGTTAAATAAAAATGTTTCACAACCTCCTCTCTCGTTTCCTCTGCAGTCATGTGACATGTTTCCAAATCAGCTCACTGTGAGTGGCAGGTGATCAGCGGCGATGTGTTTTTCTCTGAAAATAAAAGTGAAAGTAAAGGATGCCAATGTCACCTCAGTGCCAGCTAAATTTTATTTACGGTAAAAAAAACACATTCTAGTCAACCGGTTGAACTGTGGAGAAAGTCTTAGAATGATTTGTTGATAAAAACTCTTGGGTTTGTTTGGTGGTCCATAAAGAGGGACGCATGTCCCCCGTGTCTTAAATATATGTTCTATTCCAACTGCAGCCAAACTAGATCTTCCATTCTGGTGTTTGAACAGCTGAGGTCAGATGATCCACCGCAGTGGTCACACTATTCAAATATCACAGCAGGTAGGGCCATTTGTGAGATAAGTTCAACCTCACAGCAGTGAGAACCTTAATGGGATCGTTCTTGAATGACTAGATGTGGCGGAGGAAGTAGACTGCCACAGTATGTCCTGCCACGGGCTCTGTCTGCATTCGGGCTGGGCATCTTGCTTTTCCATACTCTGTACTCATGGTCTCTGTTTTGGAGGAGGAAAGATTATGAAAAGACTGCACACGCTATAAGGTCATTTAAAGATGCAGGTAAAATAACATGTATAATTGCTCCAGTGACTGTCTGACGCTACTTTCTCTCAAAAATGTGCATAGCTTTGGACAAAAGTGGCTGCTAAATAAATGTAGAATGTAAAACTTAACTCTAAATGACAAAGGAATACAATTCTTTATTTTATTCATCAGACATTTTTGGGACCCCACCAAAACTCTTATATCTGCATAAAAGTCCCAGAGTCAGTTAATCAGTTTCTCAGCTTTTCTGGTTTCATGTTGGGGTGATTATTTGCCATGAAATGGAAGGCCTATAGGATGTCCCACAAGCTCTCAGTGGTTTTCATGCGCCTCGGGCATCAGTCATATCTTACAGATCAGGGAGGTTACCGGAGCAGAGAGTCATCACAGACAAGTGAAATGAAGAGACTTTCTTCTTTTGGCTGATACATATCACACTAATCATTTTCATGCGGAAATTTACTCATAATTCATGAAAGTAAAAATGCGTTCCTGGGCACAACACCACATTGCCAGTCCTGCGCCGCCGCAGAGATAATGTGCCACTCACTCTGCATCCAGCTGCATTTTCACCTGCATTGACTCTGATCCCTTTTCTCAGGTGTCCATCACAGCCCGTCCTGCAAAGGCCCCTGTTCGAGAGCACGACCCCCCAGAGGACCCGTGTTTCATCTACTCAGAGCCTAGAAATACTGGGCTCCCTGACAAAATGTCAGCCGCCCCATTTTACGTATTTAAAAGCCCTTCTTAAGTGCCAGGCCCCCTAAATCTGCCATGATATCCATGCCCCACCCCCACCCAACACCCCTGAGGAATCATGAATCCAAGTAAGTCGAGTGATCAGAAAATGTACGTAAAGAACAGCAAAGGCATATTTACCATCAGTGCTGCTGGAAAGGCGTCTGTGTGTCTGAGATTTAAGGAGTAGGATTTAAGGAGAGGTTTTATAGTTTTTTAATGTGTATAATGTCTTTAAGCTCATAAACAATCATAGTTTCACAACAACATTGACACAATTTAAACAATTTCCTCAACAAACGGGTGAAATGCAATTATGTTAATTATTCACTGCATCAAACAAAAGGCTCAGTGGGCAGGCAGCCATGCTCTCCTGGTGGCTGGTGCATGGGGGGGTGCCCAAGCTGCCGAGAAGCCCAGGTTGAGGCCCGTAAACAGGATATCTACACCCTTGCTGTTGCCCAATAACAGGCAGCCAGCGTGGCCGTGCCCACCTGCCATTATGTAGGTGTTCTGCATGTGTGTGCAGCCCCACCCAGAGCACACTCAGCAGGCATGTTTTTCCTATGTTCCTCATTCCACAGAAGCAGGCATGCCACTGAATAGCTGTTGAAAGCAGTCCGCCTACAGCAGTAGGCAGGCTTCCAAGTAACTGACCCAGTATCACAGGTGTTCCATGCACTTTCTGGGGAAAAACAATACTGCTGAGTATGAGGATGCCCCTGTTAATCAGGCTCCTTGTCTCAGCTGCCTTTCGTTTTGTTTTGTTGTGCATCCAAGCACTGGACCTCCGCCCAGCACAGGCGTCCTCATCCGCGCCCCAAGCCATGTGTCACCTTGCTTCATTTCTAGGTACCTAATTAAGTGCTTCGCACTTCCTCTTGATAATCGGGTGGCTGTTTTTTTTGACCCCCAGAAACTGAAAGGATTAAAGAAACAAAGCAGCTGCACAGGGCGACTGGAGGAGCATGTTGTGCTCTATGGATCCCTCCGCCCAAAGTGGTGGTCTCCTACCTTCCAGCCTGGTTTTATGCACCATATAACCTCTTTCACAGGTTACTGCTAGGGCCTCATTTTGCTTATTATATTGCTCTTTTTATGTGTGCAGTAGCATCCGCTACATCATTTACCAACTGGGAACGGTAAGCAAACCATGGTGGCATCATAGATTCAGCCTATGATCTGCGGAATCGCCGGTCCCGTCTACTGTCTTTGACATCATAGGTCCGGTCTACCATCTCTGACATCACAGATGCAGCCTACAATATGTGACATCGCAGATGCGGCCTACGAACTGTGACATCACAAATGTGGCCTACAATATGACATTTGGGGTCCAGCCTACGATCTGTGAAATCGTGGGTCTGGCCTATGATCTGTGACATTGGGGTCTGTCATGGACCTGTCTGGAGAACTGGTTTACCAGTGGACTCTGGCAATGACACCTTGCTTTCATTAAAGCAGGCCCATTTTCTCTGCTTTCTATAATGTTAGCATAGCCGGGAAGGATTGGGCAACCAGTCAACAATGCACCGCCAGTGTTTTTTTCCTCTTTGCTAGGGAGGCATTCGTTCTGTGTTCTCTTTATCCCTGTATCATGGACCATTTAATAGACATGGACTAATAATGCCTTGACACACATTGACCCATTATATTTACATTACATTTATTCATTTACCAGATGCTTTTATCTGTAGTGACGTACAATTGTGAAAGGCCGCAACAATGAAATCACTCTGCCAACCATGGACTGTCAAGTTCCTTGGGGCAACTGTGTTGTGAAAAGCGCTCCGTAAAAATAAATTGAATAGCACTGAAAAACCAAACTGCTGGTAGGAAAACACCCTCCATGAGGCAGCTTGTTTTCCCATAATGCCATGACACAGTGACGGTTTCTCTACACCCAAAACCTACCTCAGCAGCGTGGGTGGTCCTGGGACCCACCTATTCAGTCTTCACAGCAAGTGATACAGTGCAATAAAATGATTGTGTATCACAGGTATGTGTGTGCATTGTTAGATCAATCGGAGAAGTAATAATAATAAAAATATGTTCCATTTATATAGTACCATCATGTCTTTAATTCAGATTTGAAGGAAGAGACAGAAGAACAGTCACGGAGTGATTGTGGGAGAAAGTTCCATAGTTTGGGGGCCATGGCACTGAAGGACCTGCCACCCATAGTGGAAAGGCTAGTGTGTGGAACAGCAAGGTGATATTATTGGTGACAGCAAGGTGATCTGAGAGGGCAAGAGGGTGAGTAGGGGGTCAAGAATTCTTTATGCAGAGCATTATAAGTGAAAAGCAATATTTTGAATTTGATACAAGACCGAACTGGTAACAAGTGTAGCTGAGACAGGACTGGTGTGATGTGAGTGGATCGTGCTGTTGAGAGACAAATACATTTGTATTTCTCTTTATTTCTCTTCGTTCATTTGGTCTTAGTAATGCTATGGGTCATTTGAAAACTAATAAAAAATGTAATCTTTCTCTAATCTTATTTTGTCGTTGTCACGATGGGGCATGGCACAGGTGGAAAAATTGTAACAATCCAGTGATGGCTCCCAGACAAAAGGGTTTATTAGGGGAAGTAACAACACTAGGGAAGGCACAAGAGAGAGAGACCGCAAGGGGTCGGAACAAAATGGGAGAAATAAAAACTTAATAAAAGAAACCACAAAGCAAATTCTCAGGAATTGATGCTGCATTTCATTTAGCTTGGAGGTCAGAACTCGGAACTGGGAATAACGTTACACCCGAGTTAATTGCGTTCCAGTACAGCACATTGGAACGCCATTTAAGAATACCAGGGACCTGTTTCAAAAAGCAAGATTTCTTGCTTAGCCGGATAACTTACATTTAATTTCCCAAGTTTAAATGGCCTTTATCTTCGTTCACTTACATTTAGCCCAGACTACCGGCTAAGCAAGAAATCCTGCTTTCTGAAACAAGCCCCAGCTCTAGCCCGGTTAATTGTGAGCCATTGGTGGCAATATCAGTTGATAACAACACATTACATAGTATTTTGCACATAGAAACACCACGGCAACACGTCCACATGTAGTGCTTGGACAATACTGACTTAATGAGCTACAAATAAAACGTAAGTGCTAATAAACCGTATAAAACTATAGCTTTAACTTCTGTTGGTAAAGGGTGCAGCCATCTTGAATTCTGAGATCAGGTTTCTGTAGATTCCTCCAGAATTCAGAATTCTGAGTCAGAATTCTAAGTTCAGGGGCATTCCAGTTGAAATTTCCAACTAGGAACTCAAAAATTCTGCATTATGGAACACAGCATATGCAACACATGAAGCAGGACTGAGCAACATAACAGAGCAACAAATACGTAGTAACTAAACACAATGACTGAATAATGAATGGAATGAGGGCAGGCACTTAAATACACAAAAAAAAACAGGGTAAACAAAGGACAGGTGTAAATCATAATTACAAGTTAACCAATCACTAAAGGAGCAGGACAATGAGCAACAGGTGGATCAATTACCAAGGAACCAAGGGATTCTACTCACACTGAAACTAAGCAAAGAATAACCACGCACAGGGAATTACTGCATGCATTAACATGGAAGCGAAATACAAACAGCACCAGAAGTGAACAGGACACAAGCAGGGCAAACATATGACCGAGAAACAAAATAGAAAATAAACACTGGGGAAACTGAAAAACAATAATTACAAATAAACAGATGAGGCTGGCCACTGACCGGCCTCAAACTCATGACCGGAGGGATAACAGTCTCTGAGCCACATGCTCAACCTACTGAATTATGCAGCAGTCTGGGGAGCAGGGAGACCGCACTAGGAGTGAACGGCTGTAAGACAGGGTGTGGAAAATCAGGATGACCAGCTACGGCTGCCGGCCAAATGGCATGGTGAGACGCCACCGACCCTGACAGTCGCCAATGAATTGTCGTGGAACTGGCCCACCTGATTTTTTGCCAGCCCACCCATGCTGTGATTTCTGCTCTGCTATCGTTTCCAAACTGGCTCCCTGTTTGCAGAAGACATCATAGGATGTGGAGTTTGAGAGGTAGCCCACCCACAGTAGACTTACTGCCTGCATTATGGTCTCAATCCTCATCCAAGGGGTGATATGTAGTGGGCAGGTCAGATTGAACTTCTGGCCCTGGATGGATCTTCTTTCTGCAGTGATTGGGTTTGTCTATTCAAGCAGGAGTTACTGTAGCAAAAATTAAAGTATCCCTAGTCTTGTCTCAGCACTGTGATGAACACATTGTGGTGAAATGCTCACGGTGTTACAATAGTACCCAGAATTTCTTGGGTGTGGGCCAGCAGATTGGAGGTGTAATGGTCTTTTAGGTCAAGGACAACTCGCTCATGACACACAACATACACTGAGACGACACAGTGCTCCTCAGTAGCCCTAGTGCAAATCAGCAATAAATAGAATGCAAATATATAACACATAAAATATGACCAATTAAGACATATGACAGTAAAATCTAGGCAGGAACATGGAGACATTAGATTAAATTACACAGTTAAACACCATTTTAAAAGGGAAAATTGTGCAAATGGACATGGAATTGATTGGATGGGAGAAAAACAGAGCAAGCAGATTTTAGAGCCGATCTCAGACTGGGAGGAATCAGCATTTGAACAGCCTAGGGAAATAAAGCTGGTTCTTCACTGTCTTTGCTTAGAGGCTGCGAAAGCTCTGACCAGAAGGCAGTGGGGCAAGGAGGCCGTGAAGGGGTTGTGATGGATTTTTGATCATGCCAGTGGCTCTCTGGATACAGTGGCCATGGTAGATGTCCAGCTGTTTTGCTGTTTTGATAGCTTGCTGGAATGATTGGTGTTCTGAGGCGCCGCAGGGTCCAAACCAGGCCAGTGTGCAGTTTGTAAGGACCCTCTTAATGATGCCACTGGTGGTGGGTGTCTCGCCTGTCTCAAGCCCCGAAGGAAGCGAGTTTGCTGCTGGGCCTTCTCAGTCAGGGAGGATACATGCTGGTCTCAGGAGAGACCCTCAGTGAGATGTATACCCAAAAATGTAGTGTTTTGTGCCCTGCTCAAAGCAGAGCCACTGGTATATACAGGGTTATTCTCCTCCCGAGTCCTTCTGAAGTTCTCAATCATTTCCATCACTTTGTTGTCATTAAGCAGCAGATCGTTGGCATCAAAAGCGACAAACAGCATTCCTACATAAGAGCATCCTTTCATATGCAAATCCATACATAAGAGCATCCTTAAATCTTGTGCAGGTGTGTCAATGTGGGTGTAGGGCCTTCTCTAGAAGGCCATTTGAGGTGGTCTGCAACCATGGATCCCACAGTCCAAAACACACCATTATGACAGAAGGGAGATCTACAGTACGATAGTCATGTACTGCTGAAGCAGATGTTTTCTTAGGCATTGAAATGATTATGGCAGTTTTGAAACACTCAGGAATAAATGCTTGTCTGAGCGAAGTGTCTGAGATGTCTGTCAGGACATTTGTCTGTTCATGAGCAGTCGCTGTGAAGCCGGTAGAGTTCACTCTAAACCAGAGTATATAATAATTCTGTGTTGATTGTGGTTCATGGATAGAACATTTTGATCTTCACAGAGAAGAAAGCTATGAAACATCTGGATTCTGCTACCTGCTACCCTTGGGGAGAATCTGCTGAGCACCCCCCCCCCCCCCAGCAGGAGCAGCAGAAAACACATTTTGTTAATTCACCCATCTATTTTCTGATATCACTTGTCCTATTCATGGTCATAGGGGGTTCAGAGCCTAGGGGCACAATGCAGGAAACTGTCACAAAATGCAACCAGAGTTATTTTTTCACTCATTTTATGTGCCCTCTAATCAAATCACTCATATATCGCCTATAAGCCAGCTCTGATGTTACTCTCTCTCATTTATATTTCACCTTAAATAATATCTAGATTGCCCACTTGGTAGAAGATCTCCTAGCCCTCACATAATCTGTGTTAAAACTGGTTCATATTTCTTTGCATGTAGACTTTATGATCAGCATGTGTGACGGACAAGGAACTGTTCGTACTTTTGTGATCAAGTCTGCATAAAATTCGCCCACTGGAACATGCGCAGAGTGCATGGGAGGGACAGTGGTAGAAAAAGTATTACATTTTCATACTTGAGTGCATAAATTTTCATAAGTAAAAGTACAGATATCATACCAAAATCCTACTGAAATAAATGCTCTAGTAAAATACTACTCAAGTAAAAAATGTCTGGTTATAGTACTTAAGTAAACAGTACTATGCATTCAAATCTATTGATTTTACCAACCTATCCTTTTAAATTCATTCAATGCAGGTTTGAATATAGCAATGCAAGTTACAGTGCAGCACAATAAGGAAATGTGAGTCATATAATTCTTTTTTATTTAGAAAAAGTGGTGAAACTTGTCAAGCTTGCCAGTGCAGATTAGTGGAATGATATTTTTTTTCAGTGGAAAATGAAATGATTGAAAACGGGCCAGATTCAATAATGATTGATCAACATTTCAAGGGCCAGTAGTTTTGGATGTCTTATCTGTGGTGAATAATCCTTGCTGTTGTTATTATCATTATCATTATTATTATTATTACATACACATACTGCTCAAGAATATCACGATCTCAGTGAAAAAAAATGTGGTAGGTACCTACATGAACATAAAATCTTGGTGCTGCAGGGTTCGGCCCCAGATAAAGTGCATTAACGTCAAGGGCGTCGTCTGCGTATACGCATGTCCGCATGCAGAGAAGTATGAACCAGCCTTCAGGGACCGCTGCTCTACATTGAATGCTTCTACCTTCTGCTGTGGAGCAGGGGGGGTCTTTTTTGACTTATTGCGTGCCACATAGAACTGGCAAAAAAACTAGTTAATCCCGTCCAACAGGGAGCAATCAGGCACATGCCTACACTTGGCACGAACCTGGTCATTCACTTGAAGTTCACCTTAGCCGCACTTATGCCTAATTGACTCCTTGATAGCATGAATGTTTGCAATGTGTTATTTGCCTCACTGGTACCTTGCATCAAACAGCAAAGTCTGCTAAATAAACTCAACAATTTTAACTCAAGAGTCCAACAGCACCCTCATTCCAGATGATTTACTGGAGATTTCAGATAAATCTAAATATGTTAAATGTGTATATACCTGCTCTATTAAACTGTGTTATATTAATGAAACAACCCTATTAGCTTTCATATGAAAGCAGTGCATTCTTGTGAGTGTTCATGTAAGACCAGGAGGCCCCTAGTCTTGCAGAAATCTTTCTCTGGCAGTTTGGTATCTCGGCTTCCATAGCGTCTTCCAAAGGTGCTGAAGCCCAAAGTGTCTAATGTTTGGTGTCACCCTGCTGTATCTGCCCCTCAGGGTAGGATCCCAGCATAGAGAGACACGGCAGCTGCCTAGGGTCCAATCGGCACAAGGGGGCTCAGACAGACTCATGAAAAACAGAAATTAAATTGAAAAACATATGCATCAAAATAAAAGGTTTATGTTCAGGCTGGCTCTAGCTATTGGCAGAATGGGGAGTCGCCTAGGGCCCCTGAATTACCTGCGTTATGGAAGGAAGTGCAATGATCATCAATTTTCTTGGAAGGGGGGGTCTCCCAAGTAAAGCTTCGCCCAGGGACCCCGAAAAGGTAGATCCGGCTCTGCTCTTCTGGCCTATTTCTATTTGCACAGGTGCGTTCAAGTATGCAAGTTAGCATGTTAGCCCTCTGTTTGTCTTCCTTGCTTTTCGACACAAGCATTCTCGGATTGCAATTGCTTAACCAGATGATTGGTGTTTGGATACAAATCAACAAGCCCACACCTCTGTGTGTTTTCTTCTCATTTCATAATAGTTCATCCATCCATCCAACTTCCATGTGAGCGTGGATGGAATCAGACCTCCGACGCTTGAGACAACAGTGTGCCCCAGTGAGTTACTGTGCTGCCCAGCGCTTCATTTGTAAAAGATACAAGATATCTGAATGATCAAACTTTGTTGGACCAAGTACCACTTCAGATCAAGTCAAGTAACACGTGGGTGAAAAAGTGGCAGTAACCTGAACATATAGCCATTGGAGCTGCTTAGCAGTTTTGCTAACACTAGTCCTTCTCTCTGTATCGTCATCAGCATCAGTGCAGAGAGAATATGAAAAATATTGTAAGTATCCTGAAAACGATTAACTAATTAATTTTTTTATCTCAAGTAATTTTACATTGATATCAATTTTAACTCCTATTCTTAGAGTTTTTATGTGGTGCTTCGTGCTGCAGGAGTTGAGGGGGTGCCCCCCCCCCCTTCCCCCAGCTCTTGTTTACAAAGGGCAACACACATCTTTTGAGTCAGTTTGATTCAGGCTTGTTGACTCAACAGCTTCCTGTTGGATATGTGAGCCAGTCACCCTGCTTTGCATCCTGTTTTTTGTGCTTCTGGATAAATTGACCCTTAGCTTCAAGGTAGCATGAACAACACGCCTGTTTACTTATGTCACACATCCCACACTTACATCGCACTTCCTTTTACAACTACTGATATCCTCACTCTCTATTCTGGGCGTTTTTTTATTTTTATAGTTATTTAAATCATGCAAATTATGTTCTTGCACTATTTTGTTTTTCTTCATGTTACAGTACATATTTCCTTTTGAGCACAATCCAGAAAGCAGGTGAAAAAGCATTTCACTACACATGCGTACAGCATATACTGTGTGTGTGACAAAAAAAATGTATGTAACAAATAAAACTTGAAACTTGCATTTGGACACAGAGAGACCTTCATACTAAGATGCTTTATTTATTTGCCATTTCTACAAATACAAGTTCAGGCACATGTGGATACATCACATCTTATTAAGAGATAGACACAGATTTATAGAGGTGCCGGCAAGTCTGGGGTCAGACTGCAAGGACAGCCAGTGCCAGCGTGCGGCACCCCTAGAGCAGTTGGTTTGAACCTACAACCTTGAACCCAGAACAAAGGCACAGATCCCTGACCCGCTGTTATAACTCACACCACAGAGGGTGCTATTGGATAACACAAACTGACAGAGGCAGCAGACAGCAGACAGAAGAACTGTGTAAGTTTACATGATGAGAGGGGAGGAGACATGTGGACTCAAATTTGTTCATTGACCTTTTTCACCCAAATTACACCAGGAATACAGGAAGCAGGTAGAAAAAGCATTTCACCACACAGGCGTAAAGCGTATATTAGTGTGTGTGACAAAAAAAAATCAAAAAAGCTTGAAAAGACTTAAAAAGGAGCACACTCTGGATCTGGCTGGAGGCCGCGAGCTCACACACTGGGCCCACCTGCCCCCTCTTTTGGGGGTGGTTGTGGGGCATCCGCCTTCACCTCTCCACCAGGCACCTTTTGTCCTTCACAAGGAAAAATCATGAAAATGTTAGAAGAGAGTGTGCTGGAAACACTGAAAACAACATGAAAGAGGCTTTATAAATCCTGAACCGGCTGACATGTTTACACAAACACAGC
>JAODKC010000001.1:51762697-51797828 GCA_026777985.1 Mormyrops attenuatus | reverse complement strand
GCGCCCGGGTGCGGGTTTTGGTGTGGTGTGTGTGGTGCCCGCGCCCTCCCCGCCGGGGGCGGGCGGGGGGGGGGGGCGGCGGCCCCCCCCCCCCAATATCATGTCACTGCCACAGCAGGAGCCCTACTGCTGCACCCTTAGGGAAGGTGCTTAGTTAGTAGGTGAAATCTGAATCTGACCAAGGAACAGAGCTGGAGCCACCCTTTCGGGGGCCCTAAGTACCCTCTTCATTGCAATATGCCATCGGCTCTGCCAGGTAACACGACATCAGCTAGGCAGGCAAAACCATGCAGAAGGTGCTGATAAGAAGGTTGGACAGCGGCTTGCCTTGTTCTTGTACCAGGCGTTGGTGTCCTCTAGATTCTTCTGAGCGGTCTTCTCATACTGCTTGCGGACTTTGGCGATGATCTCGCTGAGGTCGGGAACCTCAGAGCTATCCACCTCCACGCTGATGTTGGACTCAGAGATCTTCTTGCACAGTTGCTCCACTTCCTGGGAGTGGGGCACAGGAGGGTGCAGTGACAGTGGTAAGAGGCCCTGTAATTCAGAAATACCATGGTCAGGTCTTTTAGGTGTCTTACCTCTTTATGTTTCTTCTTCAGGTAAACCAGATCCTCATTCAGTCCTTCAACTTGGCTCTCCAGCTGCATGTTAGTCACGTTGTTGTCATCAATAATCCTGCGCAGGTTGTTCACGTCGTGCTCCACTATCTGCCGCAGGGCATTTTCACTATCGAACCTGCAGGGGGTGCGCAAGTGTGTAAGGAGGGGAGCGGAAACTTCCCGTGCGCTATACGTAAAGCTGCACGCAGATCTTCAGCTTAATTTAAATAAAATAGTTCTCGAAATTTAAATTATACACTGAAATAGCAATATTTTATATTTATATGATGTATCTGTTTTGCTAAAACATTAATAACATAAGGATCCTTTATTCGTGCTCTACCGCTTCAATTTCCGCTGAATTGTGAAGGTACTCGGGATTTTCAATGTACTGTCACTGAACATCCTACTAAATAAAAAAAATCTAAATTTCATTTGTATATTAGAAATGACTTAGCTTAATTCGTCAATTTGAATTTACATTCGCCTTTATTTTATACTGATATCACGCACGTTTTTTGGAACTCCGAATACATTCGATGGTCAGTATACCGTTATTCCTATGAAGTTTAAACAGCTAAATACGCGTATTTGCAGAAAAAATAATGTGTAGGTCATGTGGGCGGAAAGGAGAGTCTGACTTGACTTTGAAGTCCTCGGTGGCCAGCTGGGAGTTGTCCAGCTGCAGCATGAGTCGCGCATTCGCCATGGTCAGATCCCGGACCTGCAACCGAAGCACCGCAGTTACCCCGAGAAGAGTCCCATCAGTGCCCATCAATAAGCAATTAACTTTCTGCTTTCTATCACTTACGCGCTGTCTACAAATAATGTTGTTTCGGCTGTCAGTCACTATATGTCCAGCAATATTTTAAGATGCTCAAAATTATAATTTGTATTTCTTAAAATAAATGCTATTTATGTGAGTTATGGAAATGACGCAGCGAGTCATGTTCCCAATATAATATCAGCAACTGACAGCACACATCATTTTCATGAACCATTTAATGAACCTGCTTGCGGAGGTCGCCCAGCCGCGGCTCGAAGGCGTTCCAGTCGCGAGCGCTGCCGATTCCCCGCTGGTCCAGCAGGTCCTGCATCTGCTCCTCCAGTTTGCCGTTGGACTGCTCCAGCTCTCGGACCCGGTTCAGATACTCAGCCAGACGGTTGTTTAGACCCTTCATGGTTTCCTTGTCATCAGGTCTCGGGCCCCCGGGGATCTCCGGCCGCGCGTTCGTTGGCACCGGTGCGCTGGCCGCGACGGGCCTGGCGCCCGCGTCACCGTACAGGCTGCTGGCCCTGGAGACGATACCCCTTTGCGGCGGGTTTCCCGCGGCGCTGGCGGTGGAGAAGTTTCGGGGGGCATTCGTGTTCCTCGCTGGAAAAGACATGATGGTGCACGTATGTAGTGGCTTGGATTCAGAAGTCGACAGTATGACCTGAACAGGTATGTGAGGAGGAAGGATCATGGATTTGCATTTATAGTTGCTTCATGAATACCGTTCCGATTTGGGCTGGGCTTAGGATACTCCTGTCAGGCTATAAGTACTAATGCCAACCAATTTCTCGACAAAGCTGACAAGAACAGCCCTGAGTACAAGGACAAATCAATAGCCGACCAGCTTCTTCTTCATCGCCCTCCCAAATAAAGACCCACGGGAAGCACCCTGGCACTTACACACACCTCAAAGCTGCTTGTACAGTACATCCAGTATCACTTATATGTCTATTTGCTTGTTTATTTACTACGTGCAGTTGATTTGTATTTTATTACTATATCTTACTAATATTATATTTCTTTTCTGTGTATACTTTTCGTCTTGCTCGTGAGTTTTAACTGCCAGGTCTTCATGCCACCACCAGCTCCAACATAAATTCTTTGTAATTTTGTACATCGGCAATAAAATTATTCTGTTCTGATTTCGGGGTTCGTAATACTCTTCCTTCCACACGATAATTTAATTTTAGAATCATATTAGCCTATTTGCCGCCAAGACGTAATAAAATAATGAAAGAAGAAATAAAACTGCTATTAATAAGTAAACATGTAGACGTATAAATAAGTGAGACAATCAGATATACAGAAGCTTTGGGTGCGCAGGATAAGCTTATGAATTCGGTAAGAGTAACTACATAAAATATAGTGTGTGAACGAATATGGAAAGGTCCCATCAGCAGCTACAGGACGTAATGCGCGGAGAGCTGGCAGACAATCGTCTTCTCCACACGTTGCAGTTTTTCGCATTCATTTAATTATTACATAAATATGGGAAGTATAAGCATTAAATGATAGCTTGCTACATTTCTTTCATTCCAGTGGTTAGTACATATATCCAACTAAGCTAGATCCAAATATGTGCAAAGATGTGGGCTAGCAGAATAACATTATTTAATATATATTGCGAATATTAAAGGTATCATCACAGTGCCTTGAGCGATACACCTGTGATAGGTGTGTTTACAGCGCTCATGCGTGTGTGACACCCCGCTGTCGCATGGTTCCTTTGAATAATTCATGAGGGCAGAGTGCCGAGCTGCTTTTAAGACGCAGGTGAGTACCACTTTCCCTTCAGCTACATCCTGTCCAGCAAAATCTTAAGCTGCAAGCCAGAATCCAGGCTCCAGAATCATTATGGCCCACAGTACTCAGCCAAACCCAACCTTGAACGGAGGCCCGGACAACGAGGACCATGAGCAGAAGAACAAGGAGAAGCAGCAGATCGTGTCTCTCAATGACAGATTCGTGGCCCGCATTAACAAGGTACAGCTCTTAATGTCCCTGGACGTTACCCCTTAATTACTATGATTGCACTCTGAGGTCTTCAATAAACTACAGCGCAGTACCTTCGTAAAATACATCATACGGTAATATGGTTACTCACATCAACAGTGCTATAGCGGGCTAGTTATGTAATACATGGGTTTGTTGTTGTGTTATATATACGTACGTACGTGTGTATGTCTGTTATTTATGTCATTATGGAGACTTTTGGTAAACCAGTTGCACAGTGACAAATAAAATTATCCTTCATCCTCAAACTGCCCACCGTATGCCTGGTCCCCGCCCGGAGTGGCCAGTCGGGAGGCGTTTAGCTGTCGTACCGGTCAGAAACAAAATTATTCGACAGGTTTAAAATTAAGCTTGTCGGAAACAAAATAATTTCATGTTTAAGTTTATGTTTTTTCCACAACAACGCTTTAGAATATTAACCAGCTATAGTTTTCTCTCTCTCACACACACGTGCGTGTCTTATCGTTTCAGCTCAGTGCGCGATTGCGGATTGAGGTTCCACAACTAATCCGTTTGCTATTACTAATCACTGGGGGGACTGAGAAAGTCAGCCTGCATAAACAGTTTAATATGCTATTTGTTATTTAATTTGATTTAATCTAATTCAATTTCATGTCATTTCATTTCTTCGTATCAGTAATGTGAATGATATCCTAAATTCATCGGGATAACAAGACTTGAACTGTGGCATTGTTTATCAAAGTTCCCCCCGAATACAGACAAAATTGGCTGGAACGGGACATAAAATTCCCGGATTGAATATTAGTCGCAGTCCGTGTCTGGCCTGGTCAATTTTTTGAAAAACACAAACAAATACACGAATTACGCCTGACTGGGCGGGTCCCCGTATATATGTTATTGTTAGAATTGTGTTCTTCCAAAGCGGCGATGTTCGGCTGCCAGTAGCATTGATTAACAGTAAAACCTGTTTGCTTTTCGGCTACTTAAACAAACTTTCAACTTATACCTTAAACGTATGTACACATGGATCACCCTGTCAGGGGACCACCACTTACCAATAACGCATGTTAAATTTATAAGCAAGTTATCGTTTTGGATAACTCTCAGTCATTCCCGGACTGTGCAGCAGCCTGTTACACGAAATCTTCGGTCCCACTTTTATTTCATATGCACCTCCTTTGTGAGCACTGATGGGGTAGGTGTTAAAGCATACTGCTTATAAAATGCCCTCTGAAATGTGGCAGCATCTTGTCCCGTTTTGATAGCGATCGATTCCCCCCAATAACAAATAAATAACAAAGCGACTAATTTAACATCCACTGAGTTGGCGTGGCGGCGTAGTTTTGTATGAAATTATGTGTGAAGTTTAACCTGCGAACTTTTTGCGTCTCCCATGCTTATTTAGCATAAAGGTCCCAGTTTCTGTTTTGTGGTGTGAAAGCGACACACAAATAGTGTCCAAGAGCTACGGAAGTCGAGACAGCCCAGTGACTGGTAAACCGAGACCAGGTTCCCGAAATTCAGCGTGAAACCGCCTGTAGTCAAGAGGGAGCTTCGCTCGGGGGAGTTTTACTTGGTTGGTCTGACATCTGACCAAGATCTGATTGGTTGTCACTCTGAACCAATCATTTTGCTTTCTGCTCTCATAACATAACGTTTTGGTTTAAGAAAAACTCCCATGAGCAAGAGATTTATTTACTAAATGAATTAGGTACTACCTAGAGAGAAAGTGTGAAAGAAAATACTGAGTGAAAAAAAATGTGGTAAACGAGACCTAAACGCATTAAATAAAATAGTATTAATAAATAATAATAATCGATAAATTTCAATAATGGCCCCAGTTAATCAAATTAAATATATATTTCTAGCCCTACTGGCAGACCTCTTTCGGGGAATTAAAACTAATGATTAAAAAAAAAATCTGAATGCCGCACAATCGTTTTACTGTCACTACATCACTTGCTACATTGAGTCACCATTTCTGTTTGAAAATTGGTTTTACTTGCTCACAAGAGCATAATGGGAGACATGGGAGACAACTGAAAACATGTAAATCTATTTTCATTTGGCGAGTTATAATGTCGGTTTTATATTTAATTTCTGTCATCCTTAAATTTTTAACATAAACTTGTGTTCAGTATTGAATCGATAATACTTTATGTATCTTAGGTAGTCTAAATGTCATTATGTCTTGATTGGCCTAATTCACCTCTAGTTATCACGGCTGGTACTTTACATAGTGAAGAAAGTGGAAATTGACTCCATATGTTTACAAAATGTGGAAATGTATTTCAGTCTACTCCAGACAGTGTCTAGGTTCCTCGGAGCAAACGCTCCCTCTTATGGTGAATTGTAGTATTGTTTGTCTTCGTTATTTTGGTCACATACGTGAGCGTGAATAAAATATACGTGCAAAACATATTTTGTTGAATAAGTTCATCTTTGGATAAGAATGAGATGTTTATTAAAATATGCATCACTTTTTTGTTGGTTTCAGGTGCGCCAGCTGGAGGAGGAGAACAAGAAGCTGATGACCAAGCTGAAGATGCTACAGGAGCAGGAAAACTACACGGGTAAGGTGGACGAGATTGTGGATGAGCTGTGTTTCTCGCTGCTCAAGCAGATAGACTCCCTGGCTCAGAATCAGAGGAAGCTGCAGGTGGAATTGAGCAGAAGCCAGGAGGAGTTGCGGCAGCAGCGGATCAAGTGAGTGTACCTGCTTCCTGGAGACTGAGTGGGTGGGGCTGGGTGAGGGGGTGGGACTGATTTTGTCAGATGCACTGTGGAGATTCCTCCTATTACATAATGCATAGGCCTAAATGATGACAATACTCAAGTCAACTCTACAGACCAGGGGAGGGAACATGAAAAGAGGCCAGCATGGTGACAATGAGCTGCCTGCTCCTTCTTCCACAAGTGATGATGGTGTACTTCGGTTTGTAACCCAGAACTCTCGGGTCTGACAGGTATGAAGATGAGATCCAGAAGAAGGCCGAGCTGGAGAATGAATTTGTGGTCTGCAAAAAGGTCGGAAGAGCTCTTATCTGGTGTTCTGTCACATGTTCCTGTTTTTGAAACATCTCAGAAAGAGATAACCTCCTTAATTTGTGCCTTTCAGGATGTGGATGAGGGTTACCTTAAGAAGATTTCCTTGGAACAGAAGGTGATGGAGCTGACAGAAGAGCTGGACTTCCTGACTAGAGGTTTCCAAGAGGTGCATATCAATTCCAGGCATCCAAGAGGAGCTGGTGTCCTCGTGATTGCTTTCCTGGGTTTCTTTGACCTTATCTCTCTCACCCAACTCAGGAAATCAAGGAACTCCAGTCCAAAATCCAGAATGCCACTGTGGTCCTGGAACCAGACAATAACCGGAGTTTTGATATGCAATCAATCGTGCAAGAAATCAAGGTTCAGTATGAGGATATGACAGCCCGCAGCCGGGTCGAGGCTGAGCAGTGGTATAAGAAGAAGGTTAGTAAGTTCTTGTGCTATCACTGCAGATCACCTTTTGTCTCAGGAACCTCTCATCCTGTCCTCCTACAGATCATCTCTCTCTCTCTCTCTCTCTCTCTCTCTCTCTCCCTCTCTGAGTATGTGGGGGAGCTTTCATACTCTGATTCTCCCTACAGCTGAATGACATGACAACCAAGGCACAAATGAATGAGCAGGACATGCAGAATCTGAAGAAGGAGATCAGTGATATGGTCCGTCTTGTCCAGAAGCTCAATTCAGATCTGGACAGCTTGAAGAAGAAGGTAAGGAGCCCCCCCGAGTTAAACAAACCTGTATCCTCTTTGTTGCTTTCCCAGAGGTGAGAGGTAGGACCCCCACCCTCATGAGGCACCACTTTCTTTTCTCACAAAGGCTACATAGAGGCTGTAAGGACTGGCCAATATGTAGGGCTCTATGATTTCTCTGATGCGGAAAATGTGGATGGAATCACAGAATCCATGCATGAAAATACACTCATAAATGTGTAATTTTCTGATATTGTGTTGACATTTTAAACCTATAAATTTGTTCACATTTTGCGATTGTCCAGATAGTTTGAAATACCCTTGCAACAGCCATAGTCAGAGATTTTTTAATAGGAAGGACTAAATGAGTGCAAGGATGTTGCCTAGTAACCATAAGGCTCATTTCCCCTGCAGGAACTCGGGGCCCAAACTCCCCCAATTCTCAACCCGCTTCATCTGCTTAAATTTTATATGCTTTCATTTTATTTCAACTGACAAATGACTTGAATACCATTAAAAATGTTTTTGTTTTTGACTCACCACCCTGGGTGCTAATAAAAAACTCCGCCCACCGCCCCGCCCCAATTAACATATATTTGCGTGTAGTGAACTTGAAAATGAAACGGCAAAGCAGGAAATGAAGAGTCAAATTGGAAAATGAAAAGACAAAAAGGGTTTTTATTTTTTACTTTTTCACATCTGACTCATACATGAATTGAAAATTAAAATGCAAATGGTGCTATTTCATTTTAATTTTCATTTTTGCAGGATTTTTGCTCAGATTTTTGCAGATTGTATTTTCTTTTTAATTTTTTTTTTGCAGAAAAGACCTCCCATACTTAAAGGGTCATTTTTTCAGCTTTACAGATTAGAAAAACTTAAAATCCACAACCAATCAAAACAAATTAGAAAAAACTGAATTTAGAAAAATACAGAATGAAATTTGAAAAAAAAAAAAAAACTGATTTCTTAGGGCCTCAGGAGATACAGCATAATGTTTTATCACAACAAGTTTTTTTCATATAGGTCAGTATCAGTAATTATCACAATGTCATTAAAGTTACTATTTCTTCACTTCAAAACTTTTTGCTTAAAACCCCCTTAGGACTCCAGTAGTAGAGTTTTTACTAAGTATTTGTGCCCCGTTCAAGTAAAGGGTTACTGATACAGCATAAATAAATCATACAAAAATAAACTTTTTTATTTCAATTTTTCAGCTTTGTTTTATTTTTTAATTATTTTAAATTTTATTTTGAAATTCAGTGTAGTTTTAGTTAGTTTTCAGTGTAGTTCTATTGCTTTTTATTATTTTGTTTTTGAAATATATTTCTATATTTTCAGGTTTTTATGTATTTTAGTTTCAGTTTACATAATAGTAATTTTATTTCTAGAAAGTTGTGGAGCTGCTTTTTGCACGTGATCTTAGGGAATCCTACATGAATATACAGTACACATTTTGCACTAATGTCATCAAAAAGGGGTTAAACATGTTCCAGATGTAATGAGAATACTCCAGGGCAGGGGACCCAAACACAGAATGAACAGATAACCAGAGCAATGGGAACGAACAGGGCCTTAGTAAGGGTGGTGAAATCCACTGGGCCCTTACTGTGACATAAGATTGTGTTATGAGGGAGGTTCACCCATCAGTGATAAGAGCCACATCTTTGTCTTTAAGTAACCTACACATGAGTCTATGTGTCATGGAGAGCAAGATGTGATAGGCGAAAAGAGAACTTCTCCATGGGGATCCATAAAGTGTCATCCTGTCATTTCATTTGTCTCAGCTGCTTCTGTCTCAGCAGCTATACCACATGTAGTACAGATTAGATAATTCACCTAAAGCTAAACAAGTTTGGGTCTGTCCTGTACTTGGGTCTGAGACCAATTATGAATGTGAGTTGCTGCTGGGTGAGGTCTTGATGTGCTCATTCACCCCATGTCTGATCCAGTCAGGCTGCACTCTGTCTCCACCCCCCTCGTGACATCAACGCACGTCTCTCCGTTCGTCTTCTCTGTTCATTGCTGTCTCCTGTCCCTGCACACATGTGCTCCTTCCTCTCCTTTTTCTTGCTTGACCCCCTTTCCTTCCCCAGAGAGACAACCTGAATGCAGCCATCGAGGGGGCAAAGCGCCGGGGGAAGCAGGCCCATGAGGAGGCGCTGCAGCAGATTGCCAACCTGCAGGATGCGCTGAGCCAAGCCAAGCGAGACTTGGTACGGCACGTGCGGGAGTACCAGGACCTGATGAATATCAAGCTGGCCCTGGACATTGAGATCGCCACCTACAAGAAGCTTCTGGATGGAGAGGAGTACAGGTAAGCCAAATCGGAGAATTAGGTAACAACCCAGAGATAACAATTATGATTACTGATGACAGAGTGCATTGCGGGGGCTCAAATTCCACCTCCACTCTGTGTGCGTGGCTTTCATGTTCAGTCCATGTCATACGGGTTTCCTGTATGTACTCCTGTTTCCTCTAGCATGCAATTAGGCTTACAGGCAGCTTACAGACACTGTTTAGCCAAACTCCAGACACACAGGCAGGATTCAAAAGCCCTAACGCAGAGGTGTGAGGCAGCACGCTGGTCATTTCCTATTGTGTTATGTTATGTGGTGGTGTTTGTGTGGACGTTTTTTGGAACATGCCCCCATTTGGCAGATGCCCTGTGCCTGTCTGATCCTTTTCCTCTCTTTCTCTCTTCAGACAGCGCCGCCCCATGAACTGCTATTAGCAAGACTGGGCCACCACTCGCCCTACTGTCCCTAGACAGTCTCTGTCCCCAGGAGGTTTCTGTCCCTAGCCAGTGTCAGTCTCTAGCTGGTGTCTGTCCTCACTCATCTCCCTTCACCTGTCTCCCATGTTCTCCACCTCAGCTCAGTAATTTTGCCCTTTTGCTCGGTGTTATGTGGTCACTATTGGCTGGAATGTTCTGGAGTATTTAACTTAGAATTCTGCATTGATAGTAGTTTCTGAATGGTGTGTTTAGCTTTTGGGGGACGATGTGTGGGGTGTGGGATTCGTTTCATAGTTTTTTATTTCCTGCTGATTATGTTGTTAAGATTTAATTAATTGTTACTCCAGAATAGGTCCACTCTTTCAAAATAAAAATATATTCTCTTACCTTCATACGTTTATTTCTGTTTATATAAGTCATAGCTTATATTCTGATATGTGGTTGTTACAAGATACCTCAGAGAGTATGGACACACAGCTGTATCCCATGGTTGTGTTTTTCTCACATTTCACTTTAAGTCAAGTGTGAACTGGGACCATCCCTTTAAAGCTTTTGTGCCCCTGTGTAAAAAGGCCCAGGCTTGTCTTTGATTGGTCATAGCTGAGCATGGTTGACATGGCCAAACTTTGATGCAGCATTGGTCAGGTAAGACAAGAGCTGAAGGTGCCTGAGAATTTAAATGCTGAACCGTTAGGGATCTGTGGGTGGCATGTAAGTACACAACACATTTTTGTAGGAATACCTTGTATTTCACACACATCCTAAGGAGTGACACTGAGGCTGTTCACATCAGGCAGCACTGACTCCATTAACTAAATGCAAACCGCCCAAGTCAGTCATTTTCACAGAGCTCCTATCTGCGGCACAAATCAGGGGAATTATTGCCCAGAAGACCATGCTGAGCCAGTGATCTGGTTTGGTTTTGCTATGTTTGTTTGGGTCAGTCGTAGTGAAGAATCAGATGCTTTTACTTCAGGGAGACACGTCCAACTCTGTGCATAAAGAGCACAGCCTTTCAGCAGGGGGGCCAAATGCGCAGATGACTCTTTAGGGTCTCGGTGTTTTCAGTAAAGCACAACAGCTTTATCCTGACTTGATCTCAAATTCAATTTTTATACAATTTTTCATATCTTGACGAGCCAATTAAGATGATATATTAATGTTTGTATGAAATTTTTTTCCAGAGTCAGTCATGGTCGAGCAAAACATGTTTCATAATTCAGCAAGTTATAGCCAATCTTCAAAATTATTATATATAATTAAACATCTGGGGAAATGGACACATGTAATTTCATCAACCTCATAAGATTTATTTAGAGAAAAGCAATGGGCTGACATCTACTGGGGCAGCTTCTCACACACAACATCATGAGTGAAGACCTATAAAGATATCCATCTGTTCTTATGGCAGTGAGAGATGCTGCAATGTTCTCCACAAATCTGCAGACCCCGGCACACCTCTGATCTCTGGGTAGGTGCTGCCAAAAACTGCCTGATCTGAAATGTGTCTGTTTGACAAATATATACTGGGGATATCAGTGACATTCGGAGCTTTCACTACAATAGTGCACCAATAGTGGACCTAGTGCACACAGGGCTTCATTGCCATTTATTTTATGCTAAATCCGTGGGAGACAGACACCAGAGACTGCAGAAAAATGGAAAATCCCTGGGAATAATTTATAATTTCTGAAGGTATCTCTCATTGGAGGCTTGTAAAAGTATGCCAAAGATGCCAGATCTGAGCTGAGGACTATTAAATGTGATATTTCCAAAAAGACCCTAGAGGGCTTCATCTGCATTCCTGTTTACACTGCAATGCTGATACGGATCAGCGCCCCTAGGAACACATGTGACATGGGAATCATGTCTGACTAATGGGGACTGTTTAAGCTCCAGCCTAGGGGATCCCACAGATGACCATTCTTCCATATTTGCACAGACAGTCGCAGCCAGCAGGGGGGAGCTGCTGGGAACACAGTCCACTGCCAAGTTGTTTACAAACAGCATGCAGAAAAAACGATAGAAAAACAATAACAGGAAGAAGCAGAGCAACATCTTTTCAATCAGTTACAGGGAATATGCCATTAAAACTAAAACAGTGTTTTATATCAGATACCCAAAAACATAAATATGAGATTCTTTTACAATGAACATGTGTTTAAGTTTTATGTGAAAACTAAACCCTGGATGTAATGGAATGACAGGGTCTCCTCTGGAAGCTCCAGTGAATCTGGGAATCACAGGGTCTCCACTGTGAATCTGGGAATGACACCTCCTCTGGGATTTCCAGTGAATCCGGGAATGACAGGGTCTCCACCGTATATCCAGGAATGACAGGATCTCCTCCGGGAGCTCCCGTGAATCTGGGATACGTCATTCCCGTTGCTTCCATCCAATAAGGCTTCCGTCCGAATCCCTCACAGCGGGGCTCAGCCCCGTCCTGTCCACGCACCCCCGCTACAGCACCCCCCCGCCCAGCGCTCCCGCATCCTGCGGATGAGCTCACGCGCCGGGTCGGTGTACTGCCGGTTCCCCAAGCCCAGAACCATGGGGATGATAGCCATGCTGCCAATGCCAGTGCAGGACAATACAGTGTGGATAGGGGGCCCCACGGGCGGACCCCCGTCCCGGCGCAGCAAGGCTACGGACACATGCAGATACACAATATATGGTACCCAGCACACCAAGAAGGTGAGGGAGACCGCGGTGACGCAGCGAGCATAGCGTAAGTTCAGCCGCTGCTGTGCCTCAGAGGCAGCAGCTTGGCCGGCTGCGCGGTGCAGCTTACAGATACTGCGCAGCTGCCGGCGTGCGATGATCAGCACACGTGCTGTCATAGCTGCCACAGAGATGATGGCTGGCACAAGCAGGCCGTACACCTCCAGGTAAATGAAGTCTGTGGGGAAGATGACGCGATAGGAGCAGCTCTCCTCGGCCGAGTCCACCGCCTCCTCCTCCACTGAGACGTTCCAGTGGGCTGGTGTGTCATTGAAAGCCACACTGGCATTCCCCACACCGCCCCCACCCCCACTGCCACGTCGGTTGTTCCAGCCGAAGGCAGGCAGCGAGGCATAGAGCAGTGGCGGCACCCACACGACCAGCAGCGCTAGCGGGAAGCAACGGTGTGCCCAGAACCGGCTGTAATGCAGCGGGCTGACGATGCAGACGTAGCGCTCATAATGCACCATCACCAGATTGGACAGGAAGGACAGGAAGAGGAAATTGGGGAAGATGTGCACTAGCAGGCAGGCATCAAAGCCCAGGTCACGGTTGAGACCCATCCAGGGGATGAAGGGCAGGGCCACACCCGTGCACAGGTCAGCCACCAGCAAGCTCAGGAAGAAGTAGTTGGGGGTGTTGTGCAGCTGCCGGTTACATATGATTCCCAGCAGGATGAGCAGGTTGGCCAGGATGATGGCGGTGGAGAGGGGTACTGTCATGCTGTAGATGAGGTGGCCCTCATCCAGAACTGAGGCGCCAGATCCCATGACTGGGGGGTGGGGCGTCAAGGAAGAAACCCACCTGCCAGGTGGGGGTTGGGTCAGATAAGGGAGAGCTGCCTTCAGGGGAGAAGGTGGTAAGATATTACAATGACATTACTAACCTCAGAAGACTTCTGGGAAAAACAGGCCAGCATCTACCTTGACTTATTTAAGCCTATACTGTATATGTGTATAAATTCAGCAGTGGGACACTGGTGCACAGACAGCCCTAACTGTGTGCTTAGCTATTAAAAGGCACCGGCGACCCGAGAGCTTCAGTCTGCGTTCTCAGCGAGTGGATCATACCGCGGCAAAGTGCGTGCTTGACGGCGTCTGGCGCTTATAACGGGGAAACAACCGCTACATCTACTTCACTACTTCATAAAGGCAAAGGCGTTCAATAGTGCGCACTTGGCATTTACAGCACGAAACATCTCGCTTTTAGAGTGCATTTACTCTCTCACATGTCACACCTGTAAAATTATGAGATTTGGTAATCACACTAAGATGCTCGCTGGAACAAATTTTATAGCGTTGCCTATCTTACGTCGTAAAATGGATATTAAACAGTATTAAACATTTTCGCTCTGTGGATCGGAGCACCACGGAAAAAAGTTACAACAACCGGAGAGATCTATAACACTTATTCCGTTATATATACTGTTTAGGACACGCGGGTATAGAAGTTGGATGGACAGATTGATGGACACATCTTGTTAATCTAGTGCCAAATAAACAAGCACCAGACAATGCGTATAATACAGTAAAGTGGTGTAAAGGATTCACCTTAGAAACTCGCGCGTCTTGCTGCTCTGGTGCCGGTCAGCGACTAGCTCCCGTGACTGGTCCTCCGACCCGCCCTGTTCTTTGTAGGTCCGCTATCTCTTGTGTGTCCCGGTGGTACCGCGGCCATCAAACATCTGTCCATGCAGCGGACGCAGTAGACGACGGGGAGACAACCGGGGGCGCCGCGTCTGCGCCTCAGCGGCACCGAGGAACCGGCGCAGCGCTGTTTGTATTTAGCACGAAACTAAATGACAAATGATCAGATAATGCGGTTACTAATGACTGTTTTATGTCCCGCTTGGAAAAATGCGGCGCTCTGCCAAATCTTCACAGAATGACCGATAAACACCAAAGTTAAATTTGTTCATATTCAACTGAAAATAAGCGTTCATTTTATTAACAAGAGATATTTGCAGTAGTAATAGTATACTGAACTGATGACGTTGAATCTTTTTTAAAAATGTGCATTTAAATACCCAAAATACGTTCTATGTAAAGACTTTTGGTTACCTAGTGTCATGGACGTGTGCGAGAACACGAATTTAGGAAAAATACGAAAAATAAAGCATTAGACCGAAAATGAAGTAATCTCAGATCTGACTTATTAAGAAAAGCTTCATTTTTCTATCCTTTAGTACAGATACGGCTTTGTATGCACATCATATCTGCTGAATTATGGCACATGTGTCTGTGTGTTTGGGGTGTGTGCGTTTTTTTAATACTCTATAACACAAGCATACTGGTGGCAAACTCCCGTGAATCCTCCAGTATCCCTGTGAGAGTGAAGAGTTGGTCCAGTGTTCCACAGCTAGGATGGAGTCCACACTGTTCCTCCTGGATCCAAGGTTCAACCAACAGGTGAAGGAACACTTCACCCAAGTGTCCAAAACATGCGGCAGCAGATCTGATGATACAGTTAGAAAATCGATCATCAAACTGCAGCTTGGGGTTCTCTAGTGCCAAGTGCATTTATGAACACTCTTATGTTTGGACATGGTGTTCATTACGGACAAACTGTGGTTAGCACAGTTCAGATCAGGTAGGCCATTCCTCCCAATCACACCCTTCCAGGTTTCACTGTCATTACCCACATGAGCATTAAAGTTCCCCAGCAGAACAATGGAGACCCCAGAAGGGGCACTTTCCAACACGCCCTCCAAGGTCATAAAGAAGGATAGATACTCTATAGTGCCTCCTCATCCTGAGCTCCCCAGTCCGGTCATTGTATTGTTACGTGTCTGATGTTGATGCCTGCCTGTGCTCCCCAGTTTGCCCTGTGCCCTGTCTTCTCCCCCGATTCACCCTACCCCATTTTAACCCCTCATGATCCTTTTCCTTTTGCCCTACTTGTAGTGTTTTATTGAAATCAATCCCCCTTTGCTTTACCCCACGTCTGCCTTTGTTTCCGTCCTTCCCGATACGTGACACCTGTCACCACTCCTTATGGGCAACTCCAGCTCCTGTCCAGGAGTTTGGTTCCAGAGTCTGAGCCGTGCATTGAGGTTAGCCCAACTATATATAGTCAGCAGCTCTCCGCCTTCTGCACCAGCTCAGGCTCCTTTCCCACCAGAGAAGTTATGTTCCCTGTGCGAAAAGCCAGTTTTTGTAGCTGACTATTGATCTCTCAAGGCCCCTGCCTTTGACTGGCACCCGATCTACATTCCACCCCACCCCCATGGCTCCCCCTGCAGGTGGGGTGCCCACAGGAGGGCAAATCTATGCTATCCTTTTGGGCTATGCCCGGACACCAGGTGCTTGCCTCAGTCTCGCCAGTTCATGCAGGGTGACATGTCTATGCTATTATAATGACAATAATAATACAGTAATGATAAAAGTAACTACATACGGTACTGTACTGTACCTCGAGTTGACAAATCACTGAAGACAAGCAATGTATTCACAAGCATCACAAAGTAGTGTTATTAGTCATTATTATGAAGCATTTGTAGCAGTCTATTTGTCAGTACGAGTTGTCTGTAAGTCAGATGTTTTTAACCCAGGGACTATCTTATTAAATTCTCTTTATTGATATTATTAATTTGGACTTCAAGCTAAATAATGTTAATAAATTTTTCCATGTGGTGAGTTGGAGGGCCCCATGAAGGTTATTTTTGCCTAGGGCCCCCATAGTTCCTAAAATTGCTTCTGCCCAAGTCATCTGCACGTTCAAGTTCGGTGGATGCATTGTCTTTCTTAATAAACAGCGAGTTATTACACTAAATATTAGACTGATACTGTGTGTCAGGGCTTGTTGCTACACTAAATGATGGGTAAACTATCTCTGGAGAGACATGAGCGATGAGTGAAACATCATGACGACCGACAGCAGCCGGGTCAGACACGATCAGGAACGCTGAGACCACCTCACCTACAAACAGGGGGGGCAAACACATCTATCACATGCTGTCGTCTCTACCCCGACACTAGCCGGACTACCAACAGCGAGTGCGTTATCTCTGACGGATGACAGCGAGCTAATTAATGAGGCATCCAGCCTGGATCCTCGCACGTCACTGGAGGGGTTGTGAGCCGCTCAGTCCCGTGTGAGAAAAAGCAACTGGGATCGCACATGCCAAATGAAAGTATCCTGAATCCCTTGCCAAATGTACTCCACCATTCAAAGTTAAAAAAAAAATCAAAACACTTAAAGCAAAAATCCCCAATGTTAAACAAAGTACTGTTTGAAGGCTGCACAATGTATAATGCCGGAGATTTCCATGACACCAAGATACCTTTTTGGGAGATGCGTATGCAATCATTACTTGTGTTTAGTTCTACCACATTCAAACAAAGCTTTTGTACAAAGTGACCGTTCACCGTTTCCAGGCAGTATAATGCACAAGAAGAGGCTGCGAGGCATCTAAGGTTATGAGTAAGTCCAGGGAATCATACACCACTAAATAAACACAAGGGCTTGAGTCTCCGGGGTAGAATAGGACAGCCGAGTGACTGGAATGGCTGCTTTTCTGTATGAATGCCAGGACGTCAAGGAAAATTTAAGAGTTATGTGCATAAGTTCACTAAGATTAGCCGCAAACAGGTAAGCGGTTAATTGGATTATGATGAGATTTGAGGAAAGTGTACCCCACGGGTCTGACAAAGGATGCTTTTGTGTGCTTGATTTCTAAAATTACTCATCCACACACACATCAAGATGACAGACAGGAAATAGCGTGAGAGTTTCTAACAAGCGTTACCATAGTAACTGGAGCAGCTGCCTGTCCACTCATATACAAGCTTATTTCCAGATTATGGATATATTGCGCAAAAAACCTCTTTTTAAATTTACATTTCAAAGAAACCAGACATGACTGCATACATGCCTGCCATGTAGAAAAGGCAACGAGGTTGTTAGATGCTGAATGTTTCCTGTTAATGACAGGTCTGAATCTCAAGGACCCTGACAGAATTCCTAAACCACAAAGCTAAATTTACTGTCACCACTCTCACAATTTTGTTCATGCTCCATAACATCAGCAGCCTGTGACTTTTGGAGGATCATACGTTTCACCTATATTTTATTGAGTTTTCAACAGGCAACATGGTACTTTAACATAAGTAAAGATAGGAAAGAAAATATCAGTGTCTGCCATAGATATTTCCAGCCCTCACCCCGATCAAGGCCACATGAAAGGAAATAAACAGAATAGATCTAATAAATGACTAAATAGCACAACATACACAAAAGTTATAAGTGGGAAAAAATTATAGTATGGGATGTATAATAGCTATCCGCATAGTAGCATAATAGTTGGACAAAAGAAGAATTATATGGGTAGGACTGAGGGGACCGTAACCGTCCGTCATGTCTGAAGGGATAGTAAGGCTTTTAATGAAGTTAAGCAGGGGCCCCAGGTCTCATATAAAGACTCAAGAGATCCTCTCAGTGAGAACCACAGCTTTTCAAGTTTGATACATTACAAGATTTCTTTTAACCATGTATCATAAGTGACATGTCTCCATGTAGAAAAGTGGTGAAGGAGATTACATACTGTACTAAAGCGTCTAGCTGAACACAATGTATCTCCAGGCTAATTCCCAAAATCCAGAAACCCAGACCCAGAAAAATGTTAATTTCGGGTCTTGGGGGTCAGATTTAGTCCAGCACGAACGCTTAGGCTGGAAAGCATATTAAACAGCTTATACCTTTGATAGCACCCTAGATGAGCCAAACACATATATTCTAAAATGTGTGATGAACATGGAGAAAAAAAGAGATCATATTAAATCTTAGCAGTACTCTAGCCATCCCAGACCATGCCTTGAGATCAGTTGATATTAACATTCCCTTCAATAAAGTGTCTCCTAACTTATGGAGACTTAGTTTACAGTATATATTGGGGTGGGATGAAAAAATCAAAATTTCCAATAGCAATTTCCAATAGTGCGGAAAAGTTGTCACTGGACCTTGCTATTAAACGTGCAAAATATCTTTGAAATAGGTTAATATTTTCAGGTTCCGCAACGCGATTTTTATGTATGGTTCTATTTTCTATTGTTAATAATGGAAACAAAATGCTGGAAGACAAGGATAAAGTAGTGATTTCAAGGCATGGTGCTTAAGTTGGGATTTCATAAAGGGTGTTATTCAGAGTACAGCCACAATTGGGATCATGGTTGTTAAGTCATGGCATAACGGAAGGATGATCCACAGCGCAGTTTGGTAACAAGAAGGAGTTTTTTCTTTCCAATAAACTAAACCAATACAAGAAACAAAGGGACCATGAGGGGTCAAAACGGAGGCTGACTGAAAAAACAAGAACTAACTAGGCCTGGGGAAAAAAACTTATGCTGAGCTAGAAGCTTTCCTGTTTTATGTTCCTATTCAAAGAAAGGTTGTTTAGATTAAACCAATTGCCTCTCCTCTAAGTGTGTTAGCAACAGGACGTGTTCTGAAAGTAGTTGAAGTCGTCTGTTATACAAAGTGGTGAACATAGAGTTATGGACTGTAGAGTGTAGACTGAACTGTGATTCTAAGTCCTCGCAATGTACTACAGGCATGTGTGAAAACACCATGTGTGTGGCCCATGACCAGGGGAAGCAGGGTTGGGTTTTATCTCTATTTGCAGTGAGGGTAAGGTGACAGGCTCAGAGTCTCAGAGGCTGCTGCAGCACGCAGGAGCTATTAGCCAGTGCCCTTTGGCCAAAGTGAGCATAGCAGCCTGGCAGGGCTTAAATGGGGGCGCGCTTTGGCCCCAGACTCCATACGGTGAAGATGAAACTGGACTGTGGACTGATACTTCTCCTGGCGCTGTGTAGCAAGGCCCACAGCAGTGAGGGAGCCCTGTGGGGACAGAGCAGTGGGAGGGAGGACTTTATGCTGCTCGCTGGTCCGCTGAGCAATGGCTTCACCAAGGACTCGAGCTGGTGGAGGGCCAATGGTCAGACCTTGTCACCAAGAAGCCGTGGAGAGGACTCGGGCGTCTTCAACTGTCAGCATCCCCTTCCTCTTGATATTACAGAGTACTTCCAGTATCTGCATTCCAGAGGTGTGACCCATTTTAAGGTGCCGTTGGTCCAGGCGGCTCTCCTGCCTGGGAAGGACCTCGAGCAGGCCAGCCAGGATGCCATTCAGTGCTACCGAATGCTGTTGCAGAGGCTGACTGCAGCAAACCTTACACCCCTGTTGGTGCTGAGCGAAACGGGGCTGGTGGGCCAGGGCAACCACAATGAAGCTGGGGGCTTCCAGCGCTTCGCCCAATTAGCCTTCTTCACGTTTGGGGATCTGGCTGACACCTGGGTCACGGCAGGCTATACCGGGGCTTCCCAGGATGACCTTGGCCGTCACTGGGCCGTGCATCAGACCTACCACAACCTCTACCCGGGTAAGACACAGAGCCAGTTGATGGACATACACTGTGCACCAAAGGAGGTTCATTTAAATCCAGTATGATCCAAACTGTTTGTAAATCTGGATATTTTCCTGTGGCAGTTAAAAGACACAATTCTGCCTTAATTTCCAAGTGGTACAGAGTTCATTCATATTCTGACATAATTTTTTAAATTGAGAAAGCATTAATTAATTAAAGAAGTTACCCCTATGGTATAGCAGCACCCATTAGATGTGATTATATTGATATTAGCAGGGATGGACATTACTGGTACGCAAGTATGCATTCACCTTTGAAAACGTGCGACAATAGATTGTGGTAACAGTGTAAATGCAAACTTATTTTATGTGCATTTGCGCTGATATGACAACAAAAAATAATGCATTTTAACCTTTTATCGTAATCTTCTACGTGTCGTTTTGGCGTTCCAGTTATATCCATCCCTGGATATTAGCATTTGTTTACCATAATGCATAACAATCCTTAAAGGAAGTCTTAATGAAACTCAGTCAGCTATGATTTGTTGTTTTATTTCAGAAGCTACATTTTAGTCATTAAAAAAATGCAACTGGTAAATTTGTTTGTAATATTTTGATCACCAGCCAGCATATTAGGGCTGTTATCTTGGCATATGAGTGTTCAGCCTTTGGACCTGGAGTGTCTGGGCATCTCCTTTGATTAATTCACCTGATAAAGGGACGGTTACTGCTGCATTGCATGTCAGGTTCTGGGTGTGTCCTGGGCTTATGGATAAATGCTGTCCACACTGGGAAAGGTACCCAAAATTTGTGTCGACAAAACCTGGGCCAGATGCACAGAAGCCCAGAACCCCCCCCCGTATAGATCTAATAGGGATGAGGGTCAGCACCTCCTAGTCTGAGGCCATGGTTCTTGACAGAAAAGGGTGGATTCCCCTCTCCTGGTGGGGAGATGAGTTGCTGTGTCTGGGTGTCTGGGCTCAGCCCTAGAGAGGAGCTCAGACATTCTGGAGGGGCTCAAAGTAGAGCTGCTGCTCCTCTGCATCAAAAAGAGTCTTTGAAGGTGGTTTGGGCATCTATCTAGGATACCTCCTGGATGCCTCCCTGGATAGGTGTTTTGGGCATGTCCAACCGGGAGGAAGCCCTGGGGCAGTCACAGGAGAATGCTGGAAATATCTGGAAAGATGCTGGCTGTCCTGGGAACATCTTGGTATTTGCCTCGTGGAGCTGGAGGAGGTGGCTGATGAGGGGGGGTCTAGGCATCCCTACTTAGGCTGCCAGATAATGGATGGTTGGATGGATGGATGGAAACAGCTCAATTCAGTGACTAAGAGGTGTGTCCCAATACATTTGTCCATATAGCGTATACCTTGGCAGCCACTTGCATTTAACGCCCGGGCTTGGATTAGCACTGGCAGACATCAATCAATGGAATAAACAGGAACTGGGGTCCGACTTTCAGCTGTGCACGGCAACCATCGGTTTAGGGCTAATGGCTATGGTGACACTGATGTGACATGCAGTCTGATACAGCAGTTGGGGCTTGTCGGTCTATAAAATTAGCTCACCGCAAAAACTTACTCACACTGCTTATGTAACTGGTATGATTTTACTTGGTTTTACTCTCTGCTCTTTGAAGAGCTTAGTGTGAATATGAAACCATGTGTATGAATATATGGGATGCAGTATTTCATGTTCCAATATAGGATTATCCTATAGTATATGGAACGGGTGGCAACCCTTCCTGTACTTGTTCTGTAGAAATGGAAAATGAAGCTTCTTTTCATTTTATTGCACTGCATTTGCTCCCTTGACACCTTGGCCTGGCTCTTGCCTTCCAGGTGGGCGCATTGGCCTTGATGTTAATGCTGAAGTTGTCCCAGACCTCCTTCCCGGTGATGTCACCACAATGGTAGGGACATGCATGCATGTAATATGTGCAAAGTGCACATTTTATATGACAGCATATTTACTATACACACTAATGCTCCTTGTTTTGTGGTATGGTGAAGTGCTGCTCTCTGCTCCGGCTCTGTATGGGGGGTATCCATGTGTACACAGTATCCTCAGAGTTCTCGGTCTGGGTTGGATGCTAAACACAGATGTTCTCAGTTCTGTGGATTTTTCTCTTTTGCACACAAGTAATATATCCTGTCATGGAGCACCGAATTCTCAACAGCTTTACAAGCTCATCGTGTGCAGCTCAGGTGAATCCTCTCTCTCTCTCTGTCTGTCTGTCTGTCTGTCTCTCTTTCTCTCATTTATCAGGTGGGCACAGACTTCCTTTCTGTGCAGCTTGGCTTTGACTGCAGCTCACAGCAGAGTCTAGATGGAGGACTAAGATACCTTCAGGTGACCCCATGGCCTTGAACCCCTCAAGGATAAAGTGAATAGAGCCCAACCCCCTAACTAATTGCTGCTTCCCTACTAAGTCCTATGTGCAGCTGAGGAATTTGTTACAGTTATAATTCATTAATCATTCTGGCAATGGACATATTGCACTCAAAGAAACCAGATAATATGTTTACCTTTTAGAAGAGTCAGAGCCCATGGCACTTTGAAAGCCAAGAAGGGTAGGATTGTCATCCCCAGTCAGTCAGCCACACCTGCTTCTCATTACTGACCAATCAGTATCTCATTATTACCCAGGAACCCCTACCACTTTTTTTGATCATTCTTCCTCCACAACAGTTTGTGATAAGTTTGTTGTTCAGGTGCAGATCAAAAGGGCACCATGCACCTGTCACCTAGTTAACAGATGCCTAGATCCTTAATTATCATAACTGGCCATGCAGTAACCTTCATCTCTCCCTATCTATTCTCCAGAAGATCAGCAATCTGCCCATTCTAATCTACCTACTGGACATCCAGAACTGTCCATCAGAAAGAAGCCAAAACTTTAAGCCCCTCATTGGCATTCTCCAAGGTAGCATCTTCCCCAATCCCGGTGTATCATTGGCTCAAGAAGGTCAAGAGTGAATGTCAACCAATAGGAAATTGTCATGTAGATCAATTATTTTTTGTAGTAGAAAGTAAGGATTGGAAAGTTTAATAACCAGAAGTGCTTTAGTCTGGGTTATACTGAATTTCCCAGAGGAACCATCCCGAGGGATAAATAAAAGTTTACCTACCTACCTACCTACCTACCTACCTATACCTTCATATCTATCCTTATGTAAGGGACAGTATAACAACTATATAATTATAGCAAGGGCAATGTGGCCAAGGTCATGTCGCAGATATGTAGAAGTGTTATAAAAACGCAAAGATAAGAAATGAGTGCTAGGACTAGCAGCTAATCTAAAAGCCATTAAGATAATCTTAAAACCCCTCAGGATAACTATTTGCCATGTTGATCACATTGTGTGTGTGTGTGTGTGTGTGTGTGTGTGTGTGTGTGTGTGTGTGTGTGTGATTCTACAGATCTGAAGAGCTCGGACTTTCAGATACTGGGCTGTGACATCGTTGAGCTCTTTGACCAGCTAAGCGTTGATGAAAAGCCCAAAAGGTACTGGATTCTGGTACTGGTAAAGTTCATTGTCCTAGAATATGCATGTTATTGATGCTGTTATTGCTAACCTGTTAGATGTTGTGTTGTGATGCTCATTGTACAATGGCCAGCAACTCAAAATGAAGGCTGTGCAGTTTGTTTCACTCTCTCTTTATTAGTGACTGAATACCACTTTGTTCCTATAGTCATCAAATTACTCTATCGATCTCTCTAGCCAAACAGGTGAATTGGCTGAAACAAGAAGCACTGGCCTTTCTTCCTCCTACCAGAAAGTCTGGGAAAAGTTCGTCAACCAGACCCCATCTGAGAGAGACGAGTATCTGTTGGACTCCTTTCCACAGGGGTTTCAGTGGGGCACCTCAAGTGAAGCCTTTAAGGTGGAGGGTGGCTGGGCCGAGCACGGGAAAGGGGAGACTATCTGGGACCGTTTCACACACGATGGACATGCCTTTGGCAAACAGACTGGAGACGTGGCCTGTGACAGCTACCACAAGGCAGATTATGACGCCTTTCTCCTAAGGGGACTCCTCGTCAACACCTACCAATTCTCCATCTCATGGGCTCGCGTATTTCCCTCCGGCCACCGGGGGAGCCTGAGCGAGAAAGGGGCCCAGTATTATGACAGGCTGATTGACACGCTAATCCAGTCTGGTGTTCAGCCAGTAGTCACCCTGCACCACTGGGACCTGCCCCAGGAGTTGCAAGGTCATGGAGGATGGCTGAATGCATCCATCATCGAGGCCTTCAGAGATTTTGCTGACTTCTGCTTCTTCAGATACGGAGATCGTGTGAAGACCTGGAACACTTTCAGCAGTCCATGGGTAGTGAGCTATGCTGCATACGGCACAGGAGAACATCCGCCCATGCTGAAAGACCCAATCTCCAGCTCCTACAAGGTCTGTCTCAATACTATTACAATTGTCTGATGCAGGTTCCCCATTGAAAATTCAATGATACATTGAACATTATTCATTAAAGGCTGGAGGCTGGGAGGAGGTGGGATTCAGAGTTACCTTTCAGCAGTTGCTTCATTGAAACAATGACTAATTGACAAATTAAGAGCTGAAGTTGAGTAAAAGAACAGTGATCATGTAAGGTGGTCTTTGGACTCTGATTTTCTCCGTCTGATGTTCCATCTGAAAGGTCACTCACTACATGCTGAAATCTCATGCTGAAGCCTGGCACATTTACAATGATAACTATCGTGAGGACCAAGGAGGAAAGGTCGGCATTGCCTTAAACTCTGACTGGGCAGAACCCCAGGACCCTACCAACCCTGAGGACATTGCTGCTTCAGAGCTTTACCTGCAGTTCATGCTCGGCTGGTTTGCCCATCCCATCTTCGTGGATGGTGATTACCCACCGAAATTGAAGAGTCAGGTCGAGCAGAAGCAGCAGGAGTGCCCCTTTTCTGCCGTAGCCATACTCCCCACATTTACTGAGGCCGAGAAGGAGAGGATTCGAGGGACAGCTGACTTCTTTGGGCTAAATCACTATACCTCCCGGCTAGTCAATGTGACACGGCATGGCTGCATCCCTGGCCCACAAGGTGTGGGGGACTTCCAGGAATACGTGGACCCTGCCTGGCCTACCACCACATCCAGCTGGATCTATTCTGTCCCCTGGGGGTTGCGCCGGCTGCTTAATTTCATAACTGTAGAGTACACATCCTCTATCAATGTACCCATCTACATCACTGGGAGTGGGATGCCCACCCCAGCCAGTGGAGAGCTGTACAATGATACTGAGCGAGTGGCCTTTCTAAAGGGTTACATTAACGAAGCTTTGAAAGGTCAGTTTTCACAGTTTGCTGCTAAAATTGGCCAAACAACTTCATTGTAACTCTAAATGGATATAGAATCTGTTCTGAAAATAGAATGTCAATACTGATTTATTACAACCAAAGTGGCCATTTAAACACCATGTCTTTTGTCAATTTAAACAGCTATTCGACTAGATGGAGTGGATGTACGAGGTTTTACGGTCCAGTCACTAATGGACGGCTTTGAGGGCCCACATGGCTACAGTCAAAGGTTTGGCTTGCACTACGTCGACTTTGCCGATCCCAACAGGCCAAGAACTCCGAAGGCATCAGCCTACTTCTACTCCCAGATCATTGAAAGCCATAGACTTTCAGGCTTGACAGAGAAGAGTCCCATAATAAACCATGCTCCTCAACTCCAAGCTGCGAGGCTAAGTATCTTGCCACCATCTGAGGTTCCTTCGAAATCCAAGACTGTCTGGGAGAATTTTTCCCGCCAAACCAAGTTTCAGAGGAAGCTCTACCACTATGGGTCTTTTCCTGAAGGATTTCAGTGGGGTGTGTCATCCTCAGCCTACCAAGTGGAAGGTGGCTGGGATGCAGATGGGAAAGGACCAAGTGTGTGGGACACATTTACCCACAAGCCTGGCAGCATCGTGAACAATGACAATGGGGATGTGGCATGTGACAGCTACCACAAGGTGGAGGAAGACCTCTATATGCTGAGAGCTCTGAGGGTTAAGACCTACAGATTCTCCTTGTCATGGCCCAGGATCTTTCCTGATGGTACAAAGAATTCTGTAAACCAAAAAGGTATAGACTATTACAACAGACTCATTAATAGTCTGCTTCTGTATAATATAACTCCAATGGTGACACTTTACCACTGGGACCTTCCTCAAGCATTGCAGGACATCAAGGGCTGGGACAATGTCACAATGATTGACATCTTCAATGAGTACTGTGATTTCTGCTTTGCCACTTTTGGAGACAGAGTGAAGTTCTGGATGACCTTCAACGAGCCTTATGTCATTGCATGGATTGGGTATGGACTTGGGATGTTTCCCCCTAACATCAAGGACCCAGGTCATGCCCCATACAGGATCACTCACAACCTGATAAAAGCACATGCTAAAGCCTACCACACATACGATGAGAAGTACAGGAAAACCCAGGGTGGCGTGGTATCCATCAGCCTCAGCGCTGAGTGGGTGGAGCCAAAAGACATCAACATAGCTCGGGAAGTGGAGGCTGCTGACCGTGCCCTACAGTTTCAGCTAGGCTGGTTTGCGCATCCACTTTTTAAGAACGGCGACTACCCGGATGCCATGAAGTGGATGGTGGGCAACAAGAGTGAGCTGCAGGGCTTGCCAAAGTCCCGGCTGCCTGCTTTCACAGAAGAAGAGAAGGCTTATATTCGGGGTACTGCTGATGTGTTCTGCATCAATTCCTACACTACAGTAGTAGCCCACCATGTAACTACCAAGCTCTCTCCACAATCTTATGAGTATGATCAAGACTTAGGCAAAACCGATATTAGTAACTCCCCTAGCACAGGCATCAAAGAATTGAGAGCTGTCGCCTGGGGTCTTAGGCGGCTCCTGAACTGGATTAAGGAGGAGTACGGAAATCCCGAGATTTTTATAACAGAAAATGGTGTGGCCACAGGTTCCAAGACTACTGTTGATGACACAGAGAGGTTCTTCTTCTATAAAACATACATCGATGAGGCCTTGAAAGGTAAGCAATAAACTCATAACTTGGAACAGAATGAAATCCTGCAGTCATTTTTTTGTCTAAATGGCTCAGCACTCAGCTCCAGGAGACACAGAGCTATAATACCTTCCATGACACACTAGGAATAGCGCAATTAGTTCACACCAGAACACCAGAAGCACCTGCAGTAGTTTAGATCAGTGTTGCCCTTCATGCTAAGATTTCAGGTGGTATCACAAAAATTGGTTGGCTAAACTTTTGAGGAGAGAGAAATGAATCTTATGTTCTTGTGCTTTTAGCTCACAACCTGGATGGGGTGAATCTGAAAGGATACACTGCATGGTCTCTCCTGGACTCTTTTGAATGGCTCAATGGTTACAGTGTAGGTTTTGGTCTCCACCACGTGGACTTTACTCACCTACAGCGGCCCAGAACTCCAAAGCGCTCAGCCCACTACTACTACGAGATCGTGAGGAACAATGGCTTCCCTGAAACTGAGGAAGAAGAGCTGCTGTATGGGTATTTTGATAAGGGCTTTGCCTGGAGCACATCCACAGCATCGTATCAGGTGACCGCCTACGCCTTCACAGTGTGGCTTTTTTTGCTGGCACTCTGTCCTGTATTATTTCCTGCCTTGCACCTGTAGCTTCCGGGATGGACTTTGGACCCCTGTGACCCTGCATAGGACAAGTGTGTATGGAATATGGGTGGGTGGATGGATAGATGAAATCTATTATCAATTCAAATCAATTATCCTTTGAGGAGTGCAATAAGCCACTTCTGCTATAAGGCACATTTGATTCATTTTGCTACAGTTGCATGCATATTTAGTCAATTATCAAGCAGTCAGAGAACTGCTGCAGAAAACAGTGTGCTGAAAAACAACATATTTGTAAATTATGCATAGTTATTTTATATTGCATGAATGGAAAAACATAGGAACAAGTAAAATAGTAACTGTGGCATGTGCGAGAGTTTGGAAGTCATTATTTAGTGACACCCCATTGGCAGATATCCCAGCTTTTAAATGCCTTATGTATCAGGCTAAAAGACTTTCAGCTTTTGTTGTGGGGATTATTGCCCACACTTCCTTCCAGATGACTTCTAACTTTGAGATATTCTTCAGAGATATTCACAGAATGTTTAAGATCTGTCCAAAGATGTTCAGTGGTGAATTCAGGGGACTGTGAAGGTCATCCTTAAACCTTCCGCTTGCTTTCCTTCAAATAGATCATGATGGATTTTGAGGTATGTTTAGGATCATTGTCTTATTATAGAAGCCATCATATTTTCATCTTCTTGGTTGACTGTTTAACATACCTTTGGTGATTGTGGTCAGATAGTTCAATCTCTGCTTCAACAGCCCACAGCATTTGTTTCCAAAAGGCTTCTGGCTTGCCTAGATGCAGTTTGGTGTACCTTAGATGTTGAGATGTTGCCACTGCACCAGTGGCAATACTAGACCATTTCAATGGAGGGTTGGGATGCAGACTGGAGCCAGTTGTTCTTTTAAAGGGGCCAGATGTAATTCACCTTAATGTCTTCCCAGTATTATGTATTCAGTACTCTGAAATCATGTAAGTTATTTATGCAATGCTTTGCAGTTACATTTGACAGTTTAGATAAATATATAACTCACTCTGAATTCTTGTTTAGAGTGTCTTGCTTCCACAAGCTTGAATTTTTTTCCTGTCGTTAACTTCCCTTTTCTTCAGTTGAAGCAACTTGACCACTCGGTGCACTCGCATTAAGAGTCCGTCAAGAAAATATGCTTACTTTTGTGTTTCTCCTGTTCACAGTGCACAAACATTTAGCCCACATACAGAATTGTAAATAATAATAGTAACAATAATAATACATTTATTTCAGACTCAAGCAGCATACGTATTTATGGGGGGGCACAGGGAAAGTTGTGCATGTTGTCACAGGGGCACTGTGGACCAGTGGACTACGACTCCTGTGTCAGCCAAACCTTCCCGCAGGTCCTTTGCAGTTATATGACAGTTTGCCTTTCTGGCCAGCATTCGTGCAGTGGTCTCTGAAAGTTTTCTTGGTTTTCCAGATCATACCTTGACTTCCAGAGTTCCCCTTAACTGCCATTTCTTCGCCACATTACGAATTGTAGAAATTGTGAGCTGGAAGCATTTTTGAGTCTTTTATAGCCTTCCCCTGCTTTGTAGGCATCAGTTAGCTTCATTTCCAGATCCTCACTCAGTTGCTTAGTGGAGCCCTTGGTTGTTCAGCTACACCCCATTGTTTGAAGTGACCAGGAATTTATTAAGCTCTGCAGATGTCAATAGGTGATCTTAATGAACAATCTTAATGGCTACTAAGGCATAGTGAAGTATTTAGGGTCAGAGACCTAGCAAAAAAAATCTTTATCATTGGACAAGTGGAAAACAGTTGTTTATTACTTTTCACTTATATAATTGATTTTTGGTCAGGGGTGACCACACTTTTGCATTTACCTCATTCTGTAATGATGTGACGTAATCATAGGTTACGTTGTGCCTAAAAAGCCACTCATCCAACTTGTGCAAACTCTCAACCCGACCACAGATTGAAGGGGGGTGGAGAGCCGATGGCAAGGGCTTGAGCATCTGGGATATGTTTTCACACACGCCGCTCAGAGTGGGAAATGACGACGATGGGGATGTTGCCTGTGACAGCTACAACAAGATCAAAGAAGATGTGGCTGCCCTCCAGAAGCTCCGGGTGACCCATTACCGATTCTCCATATCCTGGCCCAGAGTCCTTCCTGATGGAACCACAAAGCACATAAATGAAGATGGCTTGAATTATTACCACCGCTTAATAGATGCGCTGTTAGCCGACAACATTCAGCCACAGGTGAGAAGAACCTCAAATGATACCGAGCACCTCAGATCTCCTTCAGTCATAACAACTTAGCTTTTATTACTGGATAAATTCAGTTTAGGTACCCTGCTCACACAGAATCTTTTCAGGATATGTCACATCTAGTTCTGAAAAACAGGGGCTTCTCTTCTTGATTAACAAATTTTCCATCCCCCCAGGTCACGCTGTACCACTGGGATCTACCTCTGGCTCTACAAGACCAGGGTGGCTGGGAGAATGTTACCATAGTGCAGCGATTCAAGGAGTATGCTGACGTCATATTCAGCCGCTTGGGAGACAAAGTCAAGTTCTGGATCACCATCAATGAGCCGTATAATGTGGCAAATATTGGCCATGGTTATGGCACAGCTGCCCCCGGTATGGGGCTCTCCATCAGCTTAGCTTATCATTGAACCATCAAGGCATTGATCAAGTGTTCTGTAACAATAAGGAAAACCCAACTTGTTTGGCAGGGATCAGCTTCAGACCAGGCACTCTGCCCTACATCGTTGCTCACCACCTACTCAAAGCCCACGCTGAGGCCTGGCACCTGTACAACGACAAGTATCGAGCAACACAGGGTGGCATTATCTCCATCACCATCAACTCAGACTGGGCTGAGCCCCGCAACCCAGCCAAGCAGGAGGACGTTGATGCAGCCTGGCGTGTTCTACAGGTGAGGGCCGATGATCTCCTGCTCAGCCTGTCAAGCCTTGTTTAATGGCATTTGGTAACAGATGAATTATAAAATCCCCAAAACCCGCACAGACAACAGCTCTCCATGGATCAGGTTCCCCACCCTGGATTAGGTTCTGTTTATTTTAGTATCAGGACACTCATATTCGTAGCTGTTACTCTCCACGTGACATCGATATATTCAAAATAGGATTGGTCTCAGGCACATTCTAGTTAAAAATTACTTTCATTAGAAATGGTGGCCATCATCAGTTTTACAGTCAATTTATTTATTCAGATATTTTATTTGCTCTCCTTGCTCTCTCCTGGCTATAGTTCTATATCGGCTGGTTTGCTCACCCTGTGTTCAGAGGAGACTATAATGATGTGATGAAGACCATCATCAAAGAGAGGAGTCTGGCTGCTGGTCTTCCCAAATCTCGGTGGGAATTTCCCAGTCCATTAGCTGAGGTTGCTAAAGAAACATCATGGTGGCAATAACATGTTCTGTGCATATTGACCTTCACTGTATATAACAATGTTGTACCATCTTTACAATAGGACTACTCTTATAAAGGGTTTATAATCAGATTATTAATTAGGTTACACTTTGTAAATTATTAATAGACAATTATAAACAAGTTATAACTGTTTTTTTTAATTAAGGAGTTATTGCCATTTATAAGTTTCAAAAAGGAGCCTTATTGTAAAATGGTACTCAGAGGGAGAAAGTAGCACAGAATGGAGGCGTTCGGTATTTCTGAGTTTACTGTGGCAAATTATTAAATCATCGATAAAGGACTGGTCGTTATGTTTGGGGTTAGGCTTCCAGAATTTACTCCCTATGAAATTGAGAGAATCAAAGGCACCTATGATTACTTTGGATTCAATCACTACACCACCGTTCTGGCCTTCAAAGTGGACTATCACAATCTGCAGCACTATGATGCAGACAGGTATGCTTCTATTTTCTTCTCCTCATCTCATTTTTCATTATACTGAAGCACTTTCTGATACATCTTGAGGTACACAAATTTTCTTCCTCGGACTTCAGCTTAGAAGTCCTTGGAAGTCAATAAATAATAAAAATTCCTCTGATGTTAGGGGAGCTGGGACAATTGCAGACAGAAGCTGGCTTGACTCAGGCTCTTCCTGGCTGAAGGTGACCCCACCGGGTTTCCGGAAGATTCTCAACTTCATCAAGGAGGAATATGGCAATCCTCCAATTTATATCACTGAGAATGGGATCTCTGAGCGAGGACCAGTAGATCTCAATGATACCCACAGGATAAATTACTACAAGCATTACATCAACCAGGCCCTGAAAGGTACAGCACCTGAAAACCTGTACGGTACCACAGAATTTTCTCAGCTGCTTTACATTACCAAAACAGTTCCTAGTCTGGTAGCTCAGACCTGTCCACTTATGGTCCTGATCCTTCATGAGGTACCATTTCTAGTTTTCCAACTCTTCCAACTGACAGTGACAACACAAAACACAAAAGGAGTTTAATGACTCTCACTAACAGTGACCGTGATTCTGATCCAGCAAAGCTTCTGGATGGCGTTGATATCAAGGGCTTCACAGCCTGGACCCTGATGGACAACTTGGAGTGGGCCACAGGTTTTGCCGAGCGGTTTGGACTCTTCTACGTGAACCGCTCCGACCCCACGCTGCCCCGCGTGCCCAAGGCGTCTGCTGCCTACTACACCAGCATCATCTCCTGTAACGGCTTCCCTGACCCAGCACAGGGGCCCCATGAGTGTCTGTCTCCAGAGCCTGAAGGTATAAGAACCGCATGGGTATCTTGAGGAACAGTAACTTAGCATGTTAGCACGGTGCCAGCAAAATTTACTGACCAAACACTAGGTCAGTAGACTGTCTCTGCCTTCTCATTTAGGGCTTTTTATATTCAGTGTTCCTCCATGAATGGCAGCTCACAGCCTTCTTGCTATACATATAACTTACATAGAAAGAGATCTCTTTTCTGAAAAGGCTGGTCCCATGTCAGTTCCGAGTGTCGAGCCGTCGCATCACAGATTGTCTGATCCTCCCCTGCAGGAACTGCCACCACCACCACCACCTCGGTGCCTGGGGACCAAGCTGTGAACTTCCTGGGCAGGGTGGTGTCGCCCCCTGATGCCGAGGCGGCACTTTACATCCTCTTCGGCCTTTCCATCGCTGGCGTCGTCGCACTGGCATTGGTGGCATATCACTACCGGAAGATGACAAGAAAAGCCCGGAATGGCCATATGTAGAGTTTTACACTAGAGCAACGCACATGATTTGGCTGTTTTTATAATGACTGGCAGAAATGTTGTAAATTGAGGCACTGCAGTGTCTGAGGACAAAAATCATACACTTTGATTTGTTTTGATATCGTAAAAAAAAGCCGAAAAATAATGATGATAATGATCAGTCTGACCTTGTCCCCTCCATTTACCCCCATCTATGACCTTGTCCCCTCCATTTACCCCCATCTATGACCTTGTCCCCTCCATTTACCCCATCTCTGACCTTGTCCCCTCCATTTACCCCCATCTCTGACCTTGTCCCCTTGGAATGACACATTATATAAAAATTTTAAAAAATTGTGTCAATTTCTCTTCTACAACGGATGAGACTTTCTTGTCCACTAGGTGGCAAAATGAGCACACTCTCCGCATTATTCTTGTTCATGATGGCCGGGTCCTGCCGAGGGCAAACATTTTTTAAAGTCCATGAGGTGTAACACAAAGCAGACCCTCTGCAGAGATCATTAACTAAGCACAGTTAGTTTAGGTACCACAAGGTCATAACGGCACATGCTTGCATAGAATTTGGACTGGAAATGTTTCAGCTGCAAGGCTTCCATTGCTAAGATTCAAACTCAGATTGTTCTATTCATTATTCGAGTGCGTTAACTCATTCTGGCTATGGCACAATATTTGTATTTCTACCATCTAGTTGCCTGGAGCCTTGCTTTTAAAAACAGCTCCCTGGACTTGCAACTTAAATGATTTATAGGCACGAATAATACAGGCTGTTTGACATGGGGATCTGAAGCCATCATCTAGAGAGGCAGCATCCTACAGAGAGCCCATGTGCCTCCAAGTGGGTACTTCCACCCTATCACCATAGTAACGCTCCTCCTGAAGGGAGCTCACCTGCAGCTTCCAAAAAAGTTTGACAGTTTGTTTCGCTCTGCTGTGGCAGGAGTTATCAATAATAGATTAGCTCATAATGTGCCAAGGGCCCAGTGCTGCCTGTCGTTCCTTCATAACTCCATATAAATGGCTGCATGCCACACCCAAAGTAAATAGAAGCCCATGTGGTGGTACTTTCCCCTGACAGGTGTTTTAATGAAGCCGTCCTTGGTCCTGCCACCCCGCTCCCCCCACTCATGTCCCACACTCATACAATCCAGGGGGGGTTTACACACAGCAGAAGCAGAAATAACAGGGCATTGCCTGTCCTGTCTCCACTTCAGATTCCTGAGGGATTTCACCAGAGCCCCACACCGATCACCAAACCAGGTTTAACCAGCAGGTCAGGGCGCCTCCCCTGGTGCATATTGTAAGCAGAGGGGTCAGCCTGGTGTCCCAAAAGGATTGTCATGGGACACTGCTGTAACTGCACAGGGCTTCATGTTGCACTCTTCATCGTGGCAATCTTAAGCCTGTCCATTATCACACTGTGAAATCAGGGCCAGCTCTGAAAAGGGGCTTGAACCCAGGTCTTCTGTTACCAGTTGTGAAAGTGAATGAGCTGGTGTGTCCTGGGACAGCTTGTGAGAGAGGTAACACAGCTAGTCGCTCTGCCTTCCATGACTGTCACCCCCATGGCGAGCTCCACACGGTATGGGCGACTGGGGGATTGTGGCCTGGACCCACTCTTCTTCTCTCTGTCCACAGCAGCCGGGTGTTAATGTCACTTTAAGGGAAGGTAGAATAGGAAGTGGCAGGACTGGGAGGTCCTGACACTCTGCCACCAACAAGTGGCATAATAGTTAAGGAACTCTCCCAAAGTCCCAGGAGAGAATGTGTTGTTTCTCAACAGAATCAGGGCCTTGTCGTGCAGTACCATCCATCGATTGAACAAATATTAATTAAATTGTGAATATCGCTCAATCAGGCCATGGCTGGCCAGCTACGGTGGGCACTGGGTTAGAAGGTAAAGAGGAGCAGGTTAGGTGGTGATGAGAAGGCGGAGGAGACCTGTCCGAGGTCAGAAGAAAAGTAAGATACCTCATACTTGGGATCTGATGCCAGGTGAACATCTGGACCTGCAGCACACCACGAGTCAAAATCAGGCTGTATCAGAGATGGAGAATGGAATCAGCTAAGAATTACTCTCTGTCTGGTATCTGTGACAACCTGAGATGGCAAGACCCAGGCTGGGGTGTCAGAGGGGTAGGAAGCTTTACTGTTTACTTTACTGTTTATTAGCAGGGGGTCTGGCCAGTCTGGGGGGAGAGGAGCCCCTTGAGGGGGTCCCAAGCAGATTGGGGAGGGGAAATGTGTCCCCGCCTGACTTCAGGGCATGTAGTCACATCAAACATATGCAGTACTTCTTTATCACTGCTGAAGCAGGATGACACCTGTAGGGGGCTCCCTGGCTGCATGTCACATGCTGTTTATAATGACATGCAGGGGTGGGGGGGGGGGGGGGGGGGGGGGGGGGGGGGGGGGGGGGGGGGGGGGGGGGGGGGGGGGGGGGGGGGGGG
>JAODKC010000001.1:51749550-51759594 GCA_026777985.1 Mormyrops attenuatus | reverse complement strand
CCCAGCGTCTGGTCATGTCCATGAGTTCAAGACTTCAGGCAGTTATTGCCTGCAAAGGGTTTTCAACTAAGTATTAGGACTGAACATTTTATTTGCAGTTATATTAATTTGTCCAATTACTTATGAGCCCCTGATGTCACGATCGCTCGTTCAGCCCTCATGTGGACCACACCTTCCTCGTTAACCCCGTGTGGAATCCTTCCGTTTACCTGCTGTTTTCCGTTTCCTGCTTGTTATCTTGTGTATTTAGTCTGCGTTCTAGTCCGTCTCCCTACATCTGTCATTGACGTTTGTCTCCCGTGTGCTCCCCTGTTTGCTGTATTGCTGTAATAAATCTCTGTTTACCCCATTCCTGGCTGGATCGCCTGCTTCCCTGCTTCCCTGCCGCACGCCGGATTATAACACCTGAAAGGAGGGGGGGCTGTGTAGAAAAATTACTTTAGTTCCCCACATTTTTATACAGTGTTTTTGTTCTACCCACTGAATTAAAGCTGAAAGTCTGCCCTTGAGCTGTATCTGACTTGTTTCTTTTAAAATTTATCGTGGTAATGTACAGAACTTAAAAACGGAAAAACTTTTTCTCTGTCCAAATATTTATGGTCCTGACTGTACCACTTGACCCAGTTCCTGAACCACTCCTGGTTTATCTGAGATATGTGCCTATCTGAAAAGTCCTAACTACTAAATATTTAGACACGCAAAACATCTTCCCTGCTTCATATATGACATTCCTGACCCCCAGGTGTGATGCAGCCTCTGCATAGACGGGTCAGTCTCCCTGCCTGTTGGTGTCTTCATCATACACACCTCCTCATTCATGCCGGTAGCTGAGCTTCAGAAGCTCATATTACACAGCATTAAATCTGAAACCTTCATTCAAGATGCCAGAAAGCATAAATGAACTTATTAAAGCTCCGTTATCTGGAAATTCCAGGCCAGAGTGGCCTCATCAATTATGGAAAAAAATACATGAGAATTGGTGTTTTAATGGGACTTTAGTTAGAAAAAAGTGCAAAACACATTCTTTCTTCATTTAGGTTTTACATTCTCCACGACTGTTGAGCTGTTTACTGATTTACCTTGTGGGACCCACTGTTTCATTTTATGAATATTTCAGAATGTTCAAATAATAAAATCCCAGCATTGAGTTTTATGAATGATCCTCCTGCCTGTGTTACAGTCCAATTACAGCATCGCTGCCATAAACTGCAAATGGGAGTCTGGACAAAGCTCTCTCTTTCTCCTTTATGATCCGCTCCCACGTCCCACATGCCTGCCACGTTTCCTCCCCTCTATCGGGGCAGAAGATGGATCATTCTGGGAAAACAATGTATGGCAATATGACTTGTGGAACCATCGTGAACAGGGTAATGGGGGACCTCTTGAGACTGTCCCTTGGTCTGTACCCAGTCTAGTGACCCAACACAAAACAACCCCACCTGACTGGGTTTCAATACCCTATTAGCGAAGAATCTGATACCCACATTTGCCCAGTGAGTACAGCCCATACATGGCCTTGCTGCTCATAGATCAACCCGAGGCTGGACCAGATGGGCTCTCAGCGCCCTTTAAATTATTCAGCGCTGAGGCCATTCAGGTGAAGGCAGGCAGAGAGTGGCGACTGGCGGAGGGTGTAGAACCAGACAGCAAACTATGGCATCGGGGGCTGGTATGAGCATTGGTCCACATTAGTGTGTAGCGTTTCATATTGGGTGACTTCATCAAGCGTGATTAAGCAGCCGTGCCGTCCAACATATTTTCATTCCTCCACTGTCAAACTGCTTGAACAGGAAATCAATGTCAGCAAGGCCTGTTTTTCAAGGAATGAGTGCTCATTGTCACAAAATTCTCTAGACGAGTCCACAAAGAGATAAAGCTGGGATTTGGGGGTGGGGTGGGGTGGGGGGGGGACATTCCAGAGGAAGCCCCCTGCTCTTATCAGCTGAGTTGCAAACAGCTTTCCTGGAGCAGAATTGCTCTACATCACACACCAGCACATCTGCTGGCGCTGCCTCATAACCAAGAGCTCTGTCACTCAGCGGACTGACACCCACCATGATCGAGCTGCAAGCATCCCTGGGAATTTCTGCTGAGGTTGTCCATCAGGTTCACATTCATGTTCATGTGCTACACAATTTAAATACCATACAGTTGTTCCTCTAAGGAATCCTGTTCAAGTAACTGGCTCTGGGTAATACACACATCCACATCCAGCCAAGACAGTGATGGCCTGGTCAGTGTTTGATGTTGAAGTGAGGTAAACACCCCCATCCCCCCCAGCAGGGATGCAGGTACTGTTGCCGTGTTCAGTGTGGATGGCTGGGGGCTGCTGTGATATACACAACCCAAGTTGCTTTGGATTCCAACATCTGCTGAACAAGAACAGAAACAAAGTGACCGTCGTACAATTCCCAGCCAAAAAAAGTCTCCATTTGAATTTTTTGTTGGACCCCCTTTAGCTTTGATTAAGGCGCATTTGTCATGACATTGTTTCCACAGGTTTATGCAACATCTCACCCTTTATTTTCATCTACATTTGCATTCATTTCACACTGAGATCCTGTATTGACAAGTGAGTTGAACCACTCCACTTGGCACTAGGACACCCTAGGCCCCAGTTCGATGATCGACTTTGTAGTCATGTCATCGGACTTGCGGCCGCGTATCTTGGACACTCGGGTGAAGAGAGGGGCGGAGCTGTCAACTGATCACTACCTGGTGGTGGGTTGGCTCTGCTGGTGGGGGAGGAAACCGGCCAGGCCTGGCAGGCCCAAGCGTATAGTGAGGGTCTGCTGGGAACATCTGGTGGAATATCCTGTCAGGCGGAGCTTCAACTCCTACCTCCGGCAGAACTTCTCCCATGTCCCGAGGGAGGTGGGGGGACATTGAGTCTGAATGGGTCATGTTCCGCACCTCTATTGTGGAGGCGGCTGACCGGAGCTCTGGCCGTAAGGTGATCAGTGCCTGTCGCGGCGGCAATCCCCGAACCCGCTGGTGGACACCCGTGGTGAGGGATGCCGTCAAGCTGAAGAAGGAGTCCTATCAGGCCTTTTTGGCCTGTGGGACTCCAGAGGCAGCTGACAGGTACCGGCGGGCCAAGCGGAATGCGGCTTCGGTGGTCCCTGAGGCAAAAACTCAGGTGTGGGAGGAGTTTGATGAGGCCATGGAAAACGACTTCCAGACGGCTTTGAGGAGATTCTGGTCCACCATCCGGCGGCTCAAGGTGGGAAAGTGGTGCAGCATCAACACTGTTTATGGTGGGGATGGGGTGCTGCTGACCTCAACTCGGAATGTTTTGGGTTGGTGGAGGGAATACTTCGAAGACCTCCTCAATCCCACCAACACGCTTTCCAATGAGGAAGCAGAGTCTGGGGACTTGGGGGTGGACTCCCCTATCTCTGGGGCAGAGGGCGCTGAGGTGGTTAAAAAGCTCCTCAGTGGTCGGGCCCCGGGGGTGGATGAAATACGTCCAGAGTTCCTTAAGGCTCTGGATGGTGTGGGACTGTCCTGGTTGACATGCATCTGCAGCATCGCGTGGACATCGGGGGCAGTGCCTCTCGACTGGCAGACCGAGGTGGTGGTCCCCCTCTTTAAGAAGGGGGACTGGAGGGTGTGCTCCAATTATAGGGGGATCACACTCCTCAGCCTCCCTGGTAAGGTCTATTCGGGGGTTCTGGAGACGAGGGTCCGTCGGATTGTTGAACCTCGGATTCAGTAGGAGCAGTGTGGCTTTCACCCCGGCCATAGAGCAGTGGACCAGCTCTATACTTTCAGCAGGGTCTTGGAGGGTTCATGGGAGTTTGCCCAACCAGTCTACATGTGCTTTGTGGACTCAGAGAAGGCATTCAACTGTGTCCCTCGAGGAGTCCTGTGGGGAGTGCTCCGGGAGTATGGGGTGCCGGGCTTCCTTATAAAGGCTGTTCAGTGCCTGTATGACTGGTGTCAGACCTTGGTCCGCATGGTTGGCAATAAGTCGGACTCGTTTCCGGTGAGGGTTGGACTGCGCCAGGGCTGCCCTTTGTCACCGATTCTGTTCATAGCTTTTATGGACAGAATTTCTAGGCACAGCCAGGTCGTTGAGGGTATCTGGTTTGGTGACCTCAGGATTAGGTCTCTGCTTTTTCCAGATGATGTGGTTCTGTTGGCTTCATCGGACCGTGACCTTCAGCTCTCACTGGGACAGTTCGCAGCCGAGTTTGAAACGGCTGGGATGAGAATCAGCACCTCCAAATCTGAGACCATGGTCCTCAGCCGGAAAAGGGCAGAATGCTCTCTCTGGGTTGGGGAGGGGGTCCTCCCCCAAGTGGAGGAGTTTAAGTATCTCGGATTCTTGTTCACGAGTGAGGGAAGGATGGAACGGGAGTTCGACAGGTGGATCGGTGTGGCGTCAGCAGTGATGCGGGCGCTGCATCAGTCTGTCATGGTGAAGAAAGAGCTGAGCCAAAAGGCAAAGCTCTCGATTTACCAGTCGATCTACGTTCCTACCCTCACCTATGGTCATGAGCTATGGGTAAAAACCGAAAGAACGAGATCGCGAGTACAAGCGACCAAAATGAGTTTCCTCCGCAGGGTGGCTGGGCTCTCCCTTACAGATAGGGTGAGGAGCTTGGTCATTCGGGAGAGACTCAGAGTAGAGCCGCTGCTCCTCTGCATTGAGAGGAGCCAGATGAGGTGGCTTGGGCATCTGCTTAGGATGCCTCCTGGACGCCTCCCTGGTGAGGTGTTCTGGGCATGCCCCACTGGGAGGAGGGCCCGTGGAAGACCCAGGACACGCTAGAGGGACTATATCTCTCGGCTGGCCTGGGAACACCTTAGGATTCTCCCAGTGGAGCTGGATGAAGTGGCCGGGGAGAGAGAAGTCTGGGTCTCCCTGCTGAGACAGCTGCCCCCGCGACCCGAACTCGGATAAGATGGATGGATGGATGAATCTTGCCATTCTTGTCCTGGAATATGCCCATGCCAACAGGGAAGAAAAAAATCCATTGATGATGGATGGAGGTGTAACCTGGCCATTCAGTAGATTCAGATACTCAGCTGAATTTACTTTATTGCTGTATAACGTTGCTGAGCTGCAATAATGATCCAGTCATTGGCTCTTAAGTATTGCCTGATATAAATTCAAATGGCGACTTTATTTTTGGCCGGGCAGCGTATCATCCTGGTATTAAGCCAATTTACAGAGCACTCTGATGTCTGCTGGTTCGGTGCACAGTTTATGCAATATCAAATAATTCATAGCACAACTAATAAATCTGAAGGAGACATTTCCAATATTTGTACACAGCTGCCATTCCAACTGCTAGCTAATGACAGGTTTGTGTGCTGAATAAATGCCACTTCCAATCTGGAAACAAAAACCAAGAAAGCTCTACCGACAGCTTCCCCATAACTGCGGCTCATTTGAACACCTGCTCTGCTGTGGCTAATTGATTTAATTGACGAAATGATTTCCCAGGTGTTAGAAATAACGGCGCCTGGTGTCTCAGCAGCGGACAGTATCTCCGGCGCTAATCAGACGCTCATTGAATTTCCTTAAAAGCTCCTCCTCACATCTACAGGCGAATGATGAGTTTCTAGAAGCAGCTGGAAGCCATTATGGTGTTAGGCCCAGCAGCAGTGGCAATCGGTGACCAGGAAGGTGCTTGGCTGGTAAAGACCTGCAAGTTCCAAAAAAGCGCAATGAGGAGAAACTCAGCCTTGTGATTTCAAAGCTGATTGCCTGCAGTGTCACATCTTCCTGTGAACAGAGAGAGTGATGCACATGTTTCAGATATCGTCTAAACGCATGGCGTGTCAATGGCTGATTATAGCGCATTCAGCTCCTCTTTTTTGTCCACTCCTCCAGTGAAAGTCACATCAATTTCCCAACTCCTGTTTCTCAAAAAAATTGCTTTTGCTCAAAATACTTTAGGCTCATGGGCAGCCTTAGGGTGTTCAGGATTATCCTCATGCACGGGTTAGTCTGATAAGCTGTTGAGAGGTGAGGTTTTCACTCAAGCTCCATGAAGGTTGTTGATGTTACAGGAATGCAACCTGCAGGCTAACATTAGTACTAAAGGTAGGGTTTGGCTGGAGTGGTCCCACTTAGCGGGAGATAAGCAGCTGAACTGGAGCCTTGACCCTGTCCATTCAGCTTCAACTGCATTATACAGATAGTCCTGGGTTTTGGGTGCTAGCTAAGCCTCCCTGTGTGAAGTAGAGTCCTACTTAGGGGTATGACTATACAGCTCCTGAATGTTTTAAAGAATTCAGGCAATCCAGCAAGTTTATTAATTCAGGCATATTTGCCGGCCATATGATTTGATAACCATGGCAAATGAACATGGGCTCGCATTTACTCATAAAGATCCCCACAAGAGCAGGCCACTTCCGGCCCTTTAAGAGGCGCTGAGACCTGCTGCCTGTTTTGCATACATTATGATATGATCAGCCACGCCTCCTCCTGGCAGCCTGTCATTTACTCCACAGTAACTGTGTGAGTTTAGCCTCGACTCACCCATGACTCACCTTCTGACGCCTGCTTCTTTCTTCAAGATGGACACATATGCTTGTGCTGTTGGCTTGTTACATGACGCTGCTACTCTGATCATGATGCTGGGGGGACTCGCCACTGATTTGGCCATATAGCTCGTTTGGCTGGAGAGGGCGTTTTCACCGCCATGCCACTTGGCTCAATGCCCTGGCATCATGGCATGTGGACCTAAGACCTGCCTATGACTGTCAGCGTTGTGTCATGCACAGAGAAAGTGGGGCCCCCATCCTGATAGCCATCCATGTTCTGTCATTAGCAACGCAGAGTCCACTTCTCGCCTGTTTCATTAAACTTTAATATTGTTTCTATTAATATTTAACATGGCACTTAAGGAGGAAATGAAGGAGGCTGGTCTGAAGTGGGAGCCTTCCCTATGTGTGATTACACACGGCATGACGCAGGGAGGCAGGGGTGGGGCCCTCATCACTGTGGCGCTGCTGCCTGTTTAACCCCTTAGTCACTGACAGCATGTGAGAATACCACCAAAGCCTGTCCTTCCGTTCAGGGCATGGGGAGAGGAGCTGGTGTTCTGGAACAGACGGTTCAGCCGGTCAAAAGCTAATCGCAGGAATCATTCACTTGTCAGTGCAGATTAACTGACTGTCCCAGCCTCACCCAAATAAAACAAGTAAGCCCTTAAAGTCACTGTTATGTAAGAGCTGATAATCTACTGTTACTATGGTTACTGGGGACCAATCAGCTTCTGTAGTTCTGCAAACAGGCACACTGTTTAATATCAAGCTGTCCCTGGATGGGAGCTGTTCTGTCTAGGAATGGGCCTGTCTCCTTATCAGTGGCAGCCCATGTGACTCCCATCTTCTCACTAGCATGACAGCTAACATCAGGGACTGTGCTCATATCGAACCTTCTGATTAACTTGTTAACATTGTTTGTCAGGACAGTGTGTGGTGCAGCAGTTAAGGATGTGGCTGTCAGGATGTGAGGGAGTCAGATATTGTACCTTTGACCCTTTGAGTCGCTTCAGCAAAATGTCCAGGTCGAGTTTTTCCTTGCCTCTGTCGCATTTGGTTTGTTCACAGGGGGCTTTGGGCAGGGATGCTGTAAAGCGCTTTGAGACAATGTAATTCAAATAAAATTGAATTGAATTAAACTGAAAGTGACAAATCACTCTTCAATTTATGACATCAGCGATGAAGGGAAGGTCTGTATTACTAACATTAATAGTCATCCAGAGAGGATATGATGTCACAGCCTGTGAAATGTAACACACCGCATCAGCAAAGAGCATCACTGACATGGGGTGCCAAGGACCTGAGGCCATCACCAGGATGCGAGAAGTTTATAACCTGCTCTCGTGGTTCTGCTCCTGTAAGTGCTGGCTGGAACCACTGCCCCATTCAGAGCTCAACTGACTCAGTCTGGCTCTCATAGGCAAAGGAGGGCCAAGTGAGAGGGAGAGAAGGAAGAGCGGAGGTTCAGGAGTCAGGACAGCCTGTTCGTTTGGGGGTGGTACTAGTCTTCAGGGCTTAATGGGACTGGCCACAAGATCAGACACAGAATTCATTATTCACTATCCAATTAAAGCAGCATAGGATACAGAGGTGATCATCACCCTACTAACCCTCATCTGCATCCCTGCACCCGGGAGGGGGGGGGGACAGCCCGCCACTCCAGGCAGCCACAGGGGCACCTCTGTGTGTTTGTGTGCCATTGGTCCTTGCAAATCCTGTGCTAACTTTTCACTGGTCACTCAGTGGTGGTAACCCCCCCCCACCCCCAGGTATAACTATCTTCTCCACAACCATGTTTGCTTACTGTTCTGAAAAGATCATTTAAAGATTAGCTCCTAGCCTTTGGCTTTATAAGAAACTTTATCCTGAAGCAGGACTGGCCTCCCTGTGTCCACATTTGACTGTGCTGCAGCTACTCTGAACCACAGCTGGCCGTCATTCACCATACAAACTGGCATACGAGAACGGTTAACCCTATACTGTGTCTGTCCTTTAACACTGACAGCTCTGAAACAGGCCCATACCTAGAAACAAATTTGGAGGAAGGTTCAAACTCATTATTTGGCTATGTGACTGGTTGGGACCAAACAAATTTCATTAAAGTCTGAAATTTTACAACATGTCTAGTCTGAAATAAAAGGCAGCTCACACAAACAGACGCTGGACACCATGTAGAAGGTCAGTGACACGTGAGCCATGATTAATTGTGCTAATTGACCCTATCCCCTTATTGTGAACGAGCTCATCAGGCAGGCTCCAGGGTTTTAACAGCAATATCAGGCATCTCTGTGTCAGCGCAGTACTGTCAGACTACTCACTGGATTAAAGTTGCTGCAGAGAGACAGAGAGAGGGAGAGGCGTTCAGTTCAGCTTTATCTGAGCTCTTCATTAAGATGAACACCTGCTGTTCTATTAGTTTTCATAAAACCTCTAATGAGCACTTTGGTTCTAGATGATCATCCCAGAAGTTTGACATTTAAGTCACTTAGCGTTAATAACTGAAAACATTCACATGCTTGGCAGTATCAGTGGAGGAAAATCCTTGCAAAGAGATGACACCCAGTGTTCTAATGTCCAGCTACAGTCTCCTCTTTGAGATGTCCTTAATCACAGGAGACACTGCCCTTGTTGTGAAATGGATAGTGTTTGTGGAAAACACACTCTTTTAGGGTCAAAATATTAGCATTGAAAAAGTATGTCTCTGCTTCCATGATGAATCTCTGCATTAAGCATGGGTCAGAAAGGACTGGTATCAGAGAGGACCAGCGTCAGAGAGGACTGGTATCAGAGAGGACCGGCGTCAGAAACGACTGGTATCAGAGAGGAACCGCGTCAGGGAGGATTGGTATCAGAGAGGACCAGCTTCAGAAAGGACTGGTATCAGAGAGGACCAGCGTCAGGGAGGATTGGTATCAGAGAGGACCAGCGTCAGGGAGGATTGGTGTCACAGAGGACCAGCGTCAGAATGGACTGGTGTCGCAGAGGACCAGCGTCAGGGAGGATTGGTGTCGCAGAGGACCAGCGTCAGGCAGGATTGGTGTCGCAGAGGACCAGCGTCAGGGAGGATTGGTATCAGAGAGGACCAGCGTCAGAAAGGACTGGTATCAGAGAGGACCAGCGTCAGGGAGGATTGGTGTCGCAGAGGACCAGCGTCAGGGAGGACCAGCATCTCGTTGGGGTCAAATGGGACCCAGATCATTTAAAAGACAGCAGCTTAGCCATTTGTTGTGGGCCCCTGAGCTTAACCTAAATTTTTGAAGGGACTGCCTGTACATGCTTTCTCAAAAATGTACATCAATCTGTACAAAAGCATCTGCTCAGTAAATCATATGTAATATGGCCTAATTCACTTTAAGAATTTAAACAGCTGCTTCTCCTGAAATGTTGGGGCTGACCTGAGTTATCAACCATTTGTAGTCTTTGTGTGTAATAACCTCACAAAACAAAGTGGGCCCCCCCCCCCCCCCCACCCCCCCCCACACCCCAAGCCCCCAGAAGCCGGGGGGGGGAGGTCAGAAGGGGGGGGGGGCGGTAAGTGGT
>JAODKC010000001.1:51669592-51679931 GCA_026777985.1 Mormyrops attenuatus | reverse complement strand
CACACACACACACACACACACACACACACACACACACACACACACACACACACACACACACACAAACAAACACACACACACACAGGTTTGTAATATCTTTGAGGTGACTCTCCTTTCATTTCCATGGGAAAACTAATCCCAACATGACAAGCTGAATCCCTACTCAGCCTTTAACCATGAATAACCAAATAAAATATGAGACTTTTGGCATGTTTAGATTTTTGATTTTAGTCACAGATTTTTATAAAACTGAAGTTTCCGTTGAAAGTGAATTGAAGAAATAGTCCCCACAATGTCAAAATGACAGTATTTTTTCACATTATAGCGACGTTTGGTCCCCACAATGTAAGGTATATCTGGACCACACACACACACACACAGCTCATGTATTCATATCTTTTATGGGGACTCTCCATTCATTTCTATGGGCATAACCAATGTCCCAGCTATGACAACCTTAACCTTAACCATAAGTATCGATACAATACAAGTCTTTTGTCACATTTAGTTTTTTGATTGCGTTCACAGATTTTTATACAGTATATTTTATTATATTTTTATTGTGGTTATCCTTGTAGGGACTGAAAAAATGCTCCCACAAGGTAGAAAGTTACAGGTTTTTATCACATTGTGGGGAAATCTGGTCCACACAATGTACTGATTTAAAAAAAACAATGCACACAGACACACAGACACACAGACGCAGACACACAGACACAGACACGCCGACAGAGACACACAGACACGCAGACACACAGACAGACACACACAGACACGCAGACACGCAGACACACAGACACACACAGACACGCAGACACACAGACAGACACACAGACACACACGCACAGACAAAGACGCAGACACACAGGCACACAGACACACAAAGATGCATGCACTTTCTGATAGCAGATACAAAGAACTTCGCTGTCGCTTACATGAAAAAGATCTCATTCAAGGAAGAAGTGAGAGGACAGCAGTTAATAAATGCACCCAGTAAAAACCCAACTGCTCTCCTTTACAGTTCAGCAGGAAAAACAGGAAGGTCAGGTCTCATCCACTACATCCATCCATCCATCTATCCATCGTATTGGGACAGGGACACAATGTGTACACCAAACAGCTGAGATAAATAAAAAACTTCTTGTTTCGCCAAATAGCTGGTGAAAATGAAGGTTCCAAGCAGGGTCAGATCCACACTGAACCCAAACCCAAACCTCTCAACAGGTAGAAAGAAGCAGGACAGACAAAATAAGTGCTAAACCCTGCAGATACCTTAACCAGGTATTAGTATTGAATAGTCTAAGTAAAGGGAGCATAGCAAAATTTCCCCAATACCAATTATATCACACATAAACCAAAATGCTCACAATCAGACTCTCAGCATCTAGTGAGTCCACAGAACTCAGTCACAGAATAGGCTGCATTTTATACCCAAACAAAGACAGCTCTACTTCCCCAACAGCCATTCAGTTTCTCCTGTTGGAAACAAAAAAAGAGAATAAGCAAACCTGAGATGTATTTAGATGACTATTCTGCATTTTAGGGCCTCGTCTTTAAAGACCAATCTTGGGGTGGGTTCTGTTTATATAAAGAAAGATCACATGTCCAAACGGACAGCATCTTTCTACCAAGTGGGCAAAGCTGATTCGGACCCTGAGTGCGCTGGACACACAGCCACCCCCGAACCCTCTGCTGGTGGAGCGCATCTGTGTGCATTCAGCACAAAAACACACATGGCAAACTGGCACAAGTTTCTTTCTGTCATTACAGTAAATCAAGCTTACGAAGATGACACCCACAATTCCTTGCTCCGAGTGCAGCTGATTGGTCAGGTTGAACCCTCACCTGACAGGCACATTCCCTCTTTTCATTTCATTAAAAAATCTAATATCATTCTATGGAATAAAATAACAAAATAAAAAATGTTTTCCAGTTTAAAAGTCATTAAAATCAGTACAACTGCATGTTTATGTTCAATGATACTTAACAAATTGAATAATAAAAATAGGATGACAAAAAGAGGAGGATTAGGGGGGCGGAGTCGGGAAGCGAGTTGAGTCCAATTCTGATCCATTCAGGACGTGAGGGAGAACTGGTCCTGCTCAATGGGCTTCTTGACCCAGGCACCGAGGCCCGCCTTTTGGAACGCCTTCATGAGGGTACGCTTGGCGTTGTGGTACTCCACCACTGCCTGTTTGGCCTCATGGTATGAGCCAGGCCGCACCGCACGGATCCGCAGCGTCGGGGACAGCTGGGGGGGCGACAGCAAAAGAGGGGCTGAGTCGGCAGGGCAGGGACAGGTGAAGCAGCTGCCCCCTTCCCTCCCGGGAGAGTGGAGACGTGCACTAATGTGGTGTACCTTGGTGTGCAGCCGCAGCCAGCGCCTGTAGAGGGCGTGCTTGCAGAGGCGCGAGGCCCGGCCCATGTCGTCTTTCCCCGTGGTGGCGTTGATGACTTCCAGTGCCTGGTCGCCCACCGTCCAGTTCACACTGAAGTTGGGGGCCTTGCCTGGTTGCCGGGCCTCTGCATTACTGATCCCTGGGGGCGTGGGTAGGATTAGGAGCGTTGCTTAGGGCATCCTAATAAGACTGAAGGAGGTATAGTGTAGTGCCCCAAGGGACTGACTGCCTGTTTGGTTTACACATTGGCTGCCTGACCAGTTTACAGACTGCCCACCTGTCCAGGTTACACATTGCTTACAGACCGCCCACTTGCCTGGTTTACAAGCCACCGTATTGACCGGTTTACAGATGGCCTGCCCAGTTTACACACCGCCAAACTGAGCGTTTGGTCTCACCGCTAAGCAGGGGCTGGTTGAGGGTGAAGGTGGGAGGCAGGGCCTCGATGTCCGCAATGCGCTGGTACATGGCGCGGGATAGGTGGTCGGCATGATACAGACTGCCCAGGATGATGCTGGAAAAGTAGATGGGCTCCGTGAAGTAGCACATCAGCGAGCCCTGGACCCCCACCACGTTCCACCTGGAGAGACCAGGCAGGAAACAAGAAAATGTGAAATATTTCATATTATAGCTGCAAGATTTAGCTACAGACCAATTATACTGAGAGAAGGAGTAGGTCTACATGAATCCGAACCCCAGTTACACTTCACGCAGCAACTTGATTGGTTTTATTATGTACATTAAAGCTGACTTGGAGATCTGATTGGCTAGGTTTTGTCCTGATTATAAAGGCTCACCTGGCAATCTTGTCACTGCAGGACATGGTGAGCAAACGCTCACCCTGCAGGACGCCGTCCCACGTCTGAATGGTGCTGCTAGAGCGCACAGGGATGGTGCCCTCACCTGACTCGATCTTTGTGCGCAGCTGCCCACGCGCTTTCCTGTTTGGATGTCTGTCACCCTGGTCTACAGGTGTGGGAAGGAGATTAAAACCAGAACAACAGATAACCCAGCAACAGGCAAATGCAAATGCAAATGTGAAGAAAAGCAAGGGTCGGTCTGAAAAGCGAAACGGTTCCATTCTTGTATGCCCCGACTGCATCACTAACTTAAAGGTGAGGAGGTTGTACCTGTTGGACCTGAAATCAGTGATATGGCAGCACTGTGAGGCAGCCAGCTCAGGCCTGGAGGAACTACAACCCGTTACCTGCATCTAAGATGCTACCACCACCCCCAGCTTCATAAACATACTAACAGACAAAACGACTACGAGATGTAGTACTTAAAAACCCAGTCTGAATGAATGAATTCATTTTCTCTATGTGCCTGAGCAAATGTTGGGACGGGAGCCACAACCCCTACCTTCTACCCCAGCCTCATGGGGCGAGAAGATGCGAGCGTCCCCGCAGGGTGAGGTGCTGATGTACAGGTGGAACTGCACGTTCTCCTTCAACCGGTAACCATGCCCCTCACACCTGCTGAAGATGGACCTCTGCTGCTCCTCCTTCTTGTTGTGACTGCCAGAAGACAGGAGGGATAAATGGGGCCAGGGGCAGGACAATAAGGGTCAAAGGAGGGAATTAGGGTGGGGCAGAGAGGGATGAGCGAGGGGCCAGAGGCAGGGCAGTGAAGGAAGCAGGAGGGACCAGGGTAGGCCAATGAGGAGAGTGGGAGGGGCCAGGGGCAGGGTAGTGTGGGACAGGGGAAGAGCAGTGAAGTACAGAGGAGGGGGCCATGGACCAGGCAGTGAGGAACAGAGGAGGGATCAGAGATGGGGCAGTGAGGGATGGGGAAAGACCAGGGTCAGAGCAAGAGGCAGTGGGCACAGAAAGCATTGCTGGAATATATCTACTGACATCCAACATCAGCACAACTGTAACTAAATAGTGAACAAGGCTGAAATGATCATCAGGAGGCTGATCACCTGAGGAAGGGCTCCAGCTGTGAGTACAGGAAGCGGATAAGCGAGCGTCGGGCAATGATCTCGGCATGGCAGTCGTTCAGCGCCAACCCACGGTCGCTCATGTACTCGCCGTTGATGCACTTGGTTCCCGTGGAGATGCAGATCACCTGGGCCTCTTTGCAGTTGGAGCCTGAAGAAGGCAGGAAGGGCGGGGGGTAGGTGTGAAGGAGATGCCTCGGTGAAGGAGCTTAAATAAACTCAAAATCAGTAAAAGACGAAATACACCAGTAAGGGGGGGTGAGTTCCAGCTGACCTCTGGTAGCTCCAGAAGGGCATCCTCTGCCCTGAAATGGCCTACCTGTCGTCATAACAACTCCTGCAAGGACTTTCCGCCGTGTGTGAGGTGAAGTGAAGTTGTCCGTCAGCTCGCTGAATTTGTCCACGACCAGGCGGGAGACGGCATCCGCCAGGACCTGCGAAACACATACACAGAAAGACCTAAGGACTGGGGAGCCACGTTGGCCCAAGAGGCCGCCAGTTTGAAGACGGGACTCCACCTGTGGCAGGTGCAGCTGCAGGCCCTCGCGGGGGATAGGCTGGTGGGAGGGCGTCTGGTCTAGCTGCATGTTGAAGAGTGCAGACAGCGCAGCCTGTGCGGCACGCGCCTTTGCCAGCTTCTTGTTGCGCCCAGATCCCTGGAAGCTGCGCCCGTCCACCATGATGGCCATGATGAAGCTCTTGGCATGGCTCTCACCACTCTCTGACACAAACTCGTACTTGAGACCTGGCCGCAGTTCATTCAGGATCATCACCGGGTTCTTCCCACTGGGCTGGGGAGCTGGAGTGCCGAGAGTGGGCAGTAGGGACCGGCTCAGTGTAGGGGCACCTGCAGGAGATGATGGGTACTTTCCCAGTGGGGTGGGGAAGAAGGCAGGTGCAGGTGGGGCTGGTGTCTCAAAGCCATTGAAGAGCGTGTCGGGGAAATCAGCCTGGTCGGAGGTGAAGTCGGTGGTGACGGCAATCGTGCGACCCATGGCCAGGTGCGCCTCACATGCATTGGGGAACTGTACGAAGGAGCGCAGCGCTTTCTCAGCTGCGCCTAGCTTGGCCTTTTTCTTGGTGGGACCTGAGCCCTCAAAGAGCTGCCCATTAACCTCGACAGTCATGACAAAGACGGGCGCGTGCACAGGGCCTGTCTGCGACTGTAGCTGGTATTGCAGCCCCGGCCGGATCTCGTTCAGCTGCATAAGCGCATTCTTGGGCAGCACTGGTCCCACCGCCTTTTTACGCTTTTTGGGACGGAACTTGGCATGGGCAGGGCCGTTGTTGCCCTCCTCAAGGGGACGCTTACGGCTGGCTCCACCACTACCATTGGGGAGCTGTGCTGTGTCGCCCCCTACCTCCTTGGAGGACACATTGCCTAGGCGGCGGTTTTCCTTCACATCAGTGCTGCACATACCTGGGGGGTGCAGACAGAAATGCAGGGGGGTGGGGAGGGGTGACCAGCTCCTTTAAGTGTGTCTCAGCAAATGTGGGATGTGTGAGAAATTAACAAGACACATTGATTCATTTCATGTTAATTAAACAAAGCAGGATGTAAAAAACAAACATGGCGCCACAAAGGGAGAAAGAGGGAAATAGACAGTTAAATATACACAAAATGGAGAAACGAAAATCGTGTGTGTGAGGGAAACCATGGGGGCAGGATGGAGTTGAGCCTCCTGGCACCACCCTGGGACCATGCTGCACAGGGATCGCCGTCCCTCAGCCTAGTACCTGGGCTGAGGCACCATAGCTGTTTAGCACACCCTGCTGAGAGCTTTAACCCCTCCTTTGATGACCCTAACTAGCTACATGGTCTCAATACAGCTGCTGTTTGTGTGTCTCCCTCCCCCAGTGTCCAGCTGTCACAAGGAGCATGTCTGCATTCTGCATTCTTCCGGATCTATCCCAGAAGCTGCCGCTCCAAACTACAGAAATCACATCGATCAGTTAAGCAGCCCAGGACTCACTCATGTTCTCCTCCTCCTCCTCTCTGCCCGTGGCTGAAGATTTCTGTTGACCTCGAGGCTGCCGGACCCCTGCTCGACCTGCAGGGGGTGCACAGAGATGGAGAGATCTGTTAGACTGCAGGAAGTGACCCCCAGCTGTCTGTCCACTGGCCCCCAGGACTGTGCTTGACTGCTACAAGTTCCTCCCTGGGGTGGCACTACTGCTTTCCTGATCTCTCCATTTGCGATAGACTGGTGTGGGCGACTGACAGCTGAAGGGGAGCAAACAGCCTGGGCCGAAAAGCAAGACCGTCACATGACTCACCCACACCCCACTGTGGCCAATCACCAGAGCGAGCCAGACTTGGGAGTGGAAACAGGGTCCCTTAAGGAAGAATCTGAGAGTGACAGTGACATGATGCTGCCAAGTGAGGGGCAAAACCCCAAAAGACCTCGCAACCAGCCCCACGGTGCTCACTAGTGTGTGGCAGGATGGAGGGCAAGGCAGCACTGAGGCGTGTCACGATGCTGTGCATCCCTGCCGTGCCTCTCAGCATGCAAGACTCATGCCTCCCTATTCAGAGCTGTCAGTCACCCAAAACCTGATACATCACAACAGGTGACGTCGAAACAGCTGTAGCCACGGGACACGTGACATCCAGTGGCTGCATCCGTGATGGCGGCACTGTTTGTTCCAGTCCGAACCCGCTGAGCATTGCATGCCTTAGGCTGTTCGGTCAACAGAATACCTTCTAAAGCCTCGGGTCACGAATGCAGCCCTACCTCAGGATTCCAACTCACCATGACACCTACAGGTTTCTCAGACAAGCTGCACACATAAAAACAGACTGGAAAACCAACCTCTTCTGCCCCTGTAGTGATTCCCACCATCACTGCAGATGGGCTGACCTACCTTCAGACATAGCTGGGTCTCCGACACCTGGAACGAGAGGAGAAAATGTCAGCAAGCCATTGCATTGCACCTACTGATCAAGTCGAAGGGAATATGAGGTGTGTACCCCCCTCCAACACTGATGTCTTGCATCAGTCACATCATCCTCCTGCCGTTGTGTTACACATGGCCCTTGCCTCCCCCCAAGCAGGGATAGCTGCTGCTCTGCCTGGTTAAAAATGGTTTAAAAATGGTTGGTGTGTCTTCCCCTACCCCCCCGCAGTGTCCACTTCATGAAAGTGAACCTCATTCTACTTTAATCTTGAGCCCTATTATTGGATTTTGGCGGCCTAATGGCCAGTAACAGATCAGAATGGCTCTGTCAAGGGTGATCACACTGCACTGCTACACACAGTTATAGTTTGGTAAAGACTTCCAAAGGTATTTAGGAGTCACCTTATCAATAAAAGGCCCCTTTTTTGCCACCCAGAGAATCTTCCCTTGTGTGGTTTCAACCCTCACTTTCCATGGTCAGAATCATCCTAGCCCATTAACATGAAAAACTTCAGTCCTGGTGAACAGTTACCTACCTTTCATAACATACCTATACAGCCCCCAAATCACTCTCACTGTCTTCACACATTTGTTTTCTGGCATTTTAATTTGTTTACCTATGAACTGTCACTAACAATCTTGATTTTTAAAACAAACTTACTTGTCAAACAAAGATCCTTACATCACTTTTCCCACAGTGCTTTAATGACAGGAAATGAGGCAATATTTCTGTAATAATTATCAGTCCCAGTAAACAATAGTTAAACAACAGGAACTGGAAAAGCGGACCAGGCCGATGACCTGGCGAACGAGTCAGTTACTGCAGGTCATGGGTCACATGATGGCTGGCGATGCCCATAAGCAGTGGGACATTGTGGAAAGTGCGAATCCAACTTAGATGGATCTTTTCTGACAAATTACTACCTGCCTCGATTGATCACACAGTAAATAAGAGATTCACAGATGTTTTATGCCTGAAAGTACTTGAAAACATAAGAGTCCACTTCACAGGAAGGAACAGAGACCAGCTAATGAGTAACGAATAGTAAACAGGCTGACTAAAACACAATGCAGGGCTTGTCAGTGTTCAATCAGAGCCTCCAGTTCGGTAATTAAAGCCTGTTAAACAACACAGTACAAAAGCAGGTATTTCACATGAGCAGACATGATTACAAAAGGCTGGCAGATGAGACAGATAACAAAAACGTTCTAAATAACTCTTGGACCTTTTTAATTACCTTTGGACTGATTAGAAAAGCTCCTGACAGTCAAACAGAAAAATCACCTGCTGCTCCTTCAGACTGAGAGCTGGGCTTCAAACAGCCAAAAGACTAATTTCCAGGGACTTCAGAAACCAAGCAGGCAGCAGGAAGAGGCAAGGAAATGAGAGAGAGACTGTGCAGAGTAGAGGAGCTCGCCTTCAACAGCCAGGAAGGAAGCTGTTGTTTTACCTTGGAAAGACTGAAATTATCCAGGGGCACAAATGTCACATTATAAGACACAGAAGCTGTTTAAAGAAGGAATTATGTGGGGAGACTGAACCTGCACACACGTCACCGACAGCCCGGCAGGGGCAGCCACACCCACAGAATCCCAGGGATCTATCATACATCAGAAAGGCACCAGAGGGGAACCTCAAAGGAGCCATTGCTAAGGTGGTACGGAGGCTCTTCTGTAGAGCAGCCTTGGGAGAAGAAAGGCACACTTCCTGCCAAGGTGATCGACAGGCCTTTATCACAACAGCCCCCCCAACGACATGAAGGCTAACACTATGATAATCGGATCAGTATGGCGCCCCCTGGCTGCTCTCAACATCCACGCTGAGTCCCTCTGAGACTTTACAGGTCTGCAGGGAGAGGTGGGAGGGGCCCCAGTACAGACAAGGATGCCTAACTGAAGACAGATTATGGTTGAGCTTGAGGAAGACCCTGTGCCGATTACTGCTCACGGTCCCACAGAACATGTTGTACTTGGACTGGAATAACATGTTAATAAGCATGTTGCATTGTGCGCCAAGGGTATTTTAGTTGGGGGGGGGGGGCACTGGTGTTCTGGAAATGCTTAGGTCAAGCTGTTATAGGCTGAAGGCTGAGGCAGCCTGTGATAAAGGAGCCAAATTGAGGCGCCAGATCCAAATGAACTCAAAGGCACAACGTCAGGAACCTCATGAGACTAATCAGATATCAAAGCGCACAAGGACAGGTGCAGAAGACGTGTCACAGGCGGGTGAGCACTGCCGGTCCCCTGGACCCGGCAATGTGACAAGGTCCGTTTTGTAGAGAAACAAGCGGAATACAGCGCTGCTCTGAGGATGGGGAGGAGGAACACCTCCCAGGACAGGAGAAGAGCACTAATAGAAGACCTCACAGCGCTGAGCTCACAGTATAGAGTCAAAACATTACAGCAGCATCACAGAGAAAGCGTGAGAGATACATGTCCAAGAACACCAAAAAAAAACATCTAACTCACACAAGGAGTATGACTGAGCCAGGCAGACAGAAACGGAGGAGAGAAACAGAGAAAAGGGGGCGGCAGACAGACAGAAATGAAACACACAGAGGAGAAAAAGAGAATGAGAGTAACAGAGAGACAGAGAGAGTGACAAAGGGACAGTGACCGAAAGTGACAAAGAGATACAGAGAGAGACAGAGAGTGGCAGGAGGACAGAGTGACAGATAGAGTACCTTTACCCGCAGAGCGTCTCCTGCGCCTCCGTCTGGCCCTCCCTCGTATCAGGCAGAAATAGGCTTCCATGTTGTGGGACCCACTCAGAAACAGGGCCATGTTCTACAGTGGATGTGGGACCTTCACAGGCAACCCCCTCAAAGTTCCTCTGTGCTAAAGCAGCACTAGGAGCAGCTGTAAGGAGCTGAAAGGAGCCATGAGGAACGGAGGAGCCATGAGGAGCTGAGAGATCTCTCATATCAATCTCTCTCATCAGCCCCTTTCTCCTCCTCTCTCTCTCACTCTCCTCTCCTCCCCTCTACTCTCTCCTCCCCTCTCTCACTCACAGACAGAGTCTCCGGCGGTGGGGGGGGAGGGTTTCAATCAGCGGGAGCAGGTTAACCTTCTGGGGGGGGGGGGGTTCAGGACGCCACAG
>JAODKC010000001.1:51639264-51661553 GCA_026777985.1 Mormyrops attenuatus | reverse complement strand
TCGTTACTTGACCACTCTCTGTTTTGTCCCCAATAAACCTGGTTGCCCGGAAACCCTCTGTCCTGGTCTTGTATCACAGAACACTGTGGAAAGCTGGCTAAAAGGCTCCAGGATCTGCTCAGATGGAGGATACGGGCTCAGCTTAGAGGTGGTGCCAATTATGAGGTACACTTTCTCACCTGAGAGGTTTTGAAGGTCTCTGAAGCTTTTCAAGCAAAAAGAGTCTGGCCCCTCCCCCTAGCATATTTCCCCACACGTGTTCCTATAGAGGTGATCAGACACGGCAACATCATTATCTCATCACCTGTCAGTACCCATGGGGACCAGAGACCTCAAATTAGGGACACAAACCGTGGCCCCAAACCCTTCAGGGGGACCTAGTCCTTCCACTTCTCACAGAGTTTCACAGAGAGAGACGCTCCTGTTACAGCATTAGCGGCATGTTTATATGCAGGCTCTATGAAACCCAACCATTAACATACAAGACACCATGCACTAATTGGACAAATTTAGCCCCTGCTGGCTGTGAGCTCAGTGCCTTTGGTTTGAGAGATCCCGAGGTGCTACCTCATCTCTAAGTGTCTGTGCGGGGGTCCGGATTTGTAGCCAGAGGTGAATGGCAGGTTAATCTCACACGATATTCAAGAATCGCAGCAGGAATCCAGGAGGTTGAGTAGCTCATTATTCCCTTATGAATTAGCTGATCGGCTATGTTCCTAGGCAGGTAGCTTCTCTTTACAATTAATATTTTGGTTTGTTGTACAGGCATGTGTCTGTTCATCCAGAACATGGGTGCCATAGGATACGACAACATTCCGTAAACGTCATGTTACTTGGAGGCCACAGGCAATATGTACATAGGCCCCCATTTCAGCACCCTCCCACCCCAGCCATGAGAATCTCACAAGGGAAGGGCATCACACAGACAGCAGGATGTCCAGCTGAGAGTAACCCTCACATTCCACCTCACCAGCCCATAAGCGCATCCCAAATCATACTTGGCCTAAAAGTCAAGGTGGCCAAAATCTACATTTCATGTTGAACATTACATGCACTAATCAGCAAGGACTGTAATATGATAAATGCTATATTGGGAGAATGGCTGAAATGGGATGAAGGCTATAATGGCCGTATCAGGGTAAAAGCTGTAACTTGGTATTGGCTGTAACAGGGTAAAGGCTGTAACTGGGTAGCGGCTATACAGGTTGTAACAGGGTTATGAGGTAACAGCTGTAAACTCTGTAATGGAGCAATGCCTATAACAGGGTATTGGCTGTAACAGGGTAACAGTTGTAAAGGCTATAACCGCAGTAATAGAATAAGGACTGTAATGGGTATGAAAGTGCTGTGTAAGCTAGAAATAAAGTAAAGGAGAGAATCCTCGCTGGACTGGTTCTGGTGCATTTTGCATTTTGTTTTTTCCGTTTTTAACAAAAGATGGATGTGCAGGATCCTTTCTGAGTTACATATAAAACAGGCAGGTTGCCCAAGTGGTGAAACTGGCTGTTTGGGTAAAAAAGTAACACTTTTCTTGTTATTCAGGGCTGTGGCCTCTGAGTGAAAATGCTGCCGCCTGGACTTGATTAAAAAGTAGTCAGAACATTGGCGGTTGTGGGTATTTTGGGGAGGGGCTGTGTTATTTATAAAGCACAACTACACCACTACAAACTCAAACCCAAAGAATGTACTATGACTGGAGGATAGAAAGAAAGAGAACAGATCACTTGGGCTCCCTCTTGGGTATCACTACTTTGGCCACAGAGATCTGGCCGCGGCTGCTATTCTTATCTGACCTTACCATACAGTGGCAGGCGCCTGGGTCACTTTGGCTGCACGATAAACAAACACATTGCACGCGGATGGGTTTTCAGAACAGGCAGCTTCACTCCCCCGTTGCCTACCTTCTATTTAACAGGTCACTCTTCTGGATTAATTACAGAATCAGTCACTCGGAGACCCATAAGTATCACACGAAGTGGGACAGTCACACGGAGAGGGAACCGGCAGACAGCACATTCCACCACAAGTCTTGGTACAGACGACACCAAGGTGGGTGGTGTAGCAGATACTGAACTAGCGGCACAGAGGCTACAGCGGGATCTTGATTTAATCTGTGACTGGGCTGATACCTGGCAGATGAGATTTAATGTAGATAAATGTAAGGTAATCTATGCAGGGAGCAGAAATATAAAAGTACAGATATTTCATGGGTTCCACTGAAATAAATGAAGTTGATTATGAGAAAGACCTTGGAGTGCTGATTTGACGTTTCTATGTCCCACTCTCACCAGTGTGGGGAAGCAATTATAAAGGCCAATAGGATGTTGGGTTACATCTCTAGGTTTCAAACTCAGTTTGAATTGTAACCGTTAACCATGTTAATAATGATGGGCAAAATGACTTTTTGTGACACAGTTGTTTTAGGTTCTGATTCATTAACCAACTGGCACTTTGCATAAAATAGATCTTAAGCACTAAATAGCCTATTATTTAGGCTAAGTAGTGCTAAGGAGTAAGCAAAATAGCACTTAAAAGTCATGTGAGAAAAACAGTTGTTACATCTTGAGGTGTGAGGAATTTAAATCAAGAGAGGTGATGCTAAGATTATACAACTGTAGAATATTGTGTGCAGGTTTGGTCACCATACCTTAAAAAGGACATTGCTGCCTTGAAAAGGATTCAATGCAGGGCTACAAGAATGATTCCTGGTCTTAGAGGAATGTCTTATGAGGAGAGGTTAGCTGAGCTGAATCTGTTCACCCTCGAGAAAAGGAGACTAAGGGGGGACATGGTCCATGTATATAAGATTCTAACAGGCTTGGATGCTGTTCAACCAAATAGTTACTTTAATATTAGTTCAATTACAAGAACTCGTGGCCATAAGTGGAAATTAGCAGGAGAACATTTTAAACTGGATTTGAGAAAGCACAGCGTGTAGTTAGTGTAGTGCAAGCTAAAACCTTGGGTATCTTTAAATAAGATAAGATAAGATAAGATAATCCTTTATTAGTCCCACAAGTGAGAAATTTGCATTGTTGCGGCAGAAAGTGGACGACAGAAAGCTAGATAAGATTCTCTGATGGTATTATGCGTTCTCCCCGAACGAGCTTGATGGGCCGAATGGCCTCCTCTCGTTTGTAAATTTCTTATGTTATGTTTTTAATTTAGCACGAAGACATCAGTGACCATGGTATTTCTTTTTCTGGGAGGGGGAGCATCCAAACTCTCTTCTTCCGGAGAAATACTGAGGGAACGTTCTAGGCTGCACCAGTTCCTCCGTGACAAAGAGACAAGAGTGGCATCCATTTGATCCTGGGACACTGGCCAGTCTGATGAATTGTCCAAACCTTCCACTGCAAATTGATACACACACAGCATCCAGGAACACCATATTTCCGAATCTCACAAATTCACAAATAAGCGCTGGAAAGCAAAAGGGCACTGAATACATCTGAGACATATGCGATCATACATAAGGGGTGTACTTCAAAATTTCAAAGTCACGGTATTTCATTAAGAGTAAAGAATGACGCTTGATGAAGCCTTTTACTAATTTTTAACAACACAGACAGTCTATAAGGGCGACTTTTCTTGTTTGTAAACAGTCAGCTGCACTGATCCTGATACACTTTCTAAGAGTCCAGCGAAGTCTACTTTAAAAGTCGTGGGTGACAGGTAACATGCGCAGAAACAGCGGCCGGACCGGACCGGGGATCTTCTCGGCCAACGGACTTTCTGCGGGCAGATGGTAACTCCACTGCGGCAGTAATAAATCCGTCATTGCGCCCGGCCCATATCTATACGGGCGGTATCTAGCTTCCACCTCCGGTCAGTCCCCATGCTCTGTGTTTTTGTAAGAGTGGGTGAAAGCGCGGCTTGGTGGCTTTGAAACCGTCAATGAGTCCGTACTGCACTGTAAATACACTACGCTGTTTACATCGCGTGGGTGCAAGACCGTATGATCGGAAGGGACGACAAGAAAACGGGGTCCACTCTCATCTCAACATCAGGATGGTGCAAATATTTAATAACATTAATATTAAATTCAACATAATAAGCACCTTAACGTCAAGGGAGTGCAAACGTTAAATAATATTATATTCAACTTACCCCAATAAACGCCTTAATAATGCTCTGGACAAATGTTAATGACACGCGTCGTGTGTTTCTCAGAATATATTAGGCGGTCTATATGGAAAAATAATACAAACAGGATAAAAAAGGGAAGCGCGGCTTTGCCTTTCTGTGCAATATTTACGGTAGACTGACTGTCCGGTCCGCAAGCCGCTAAGGTCGTGAGCCGCGCAAATACAGTATCACAATATTTCAGTGTTACAATATTGTTGTACTGCAAATTTAAAGTAAGCTGTTATAGTATTATTTCAGGAATACGTGAAGGAGAGCACAAGTTGGAAGAAAGGATGTTACCCACGTATTCACTAATCGGTAAAATCAGGGGCATTCGTTTATACGCATGTCCCTAAAAAAGTAGAAAAGCACCAAACTGAGTACCCAGAGCACAGAACGCCGTTTTTTATTTTAACGTGAATGCGCCTTAAACAGTTATCTGTTTCCTGTATTATGATAAATGACCTGGGTGCTCAAATAAGACAAGGGGACTTACACGTACGGCAAGAAGCTCCAGATTCGTGACAAGTGACACCCGGAGATGATGTGACAGGCAAACAAACAGGACTGAAAACAGCGAAACTGCTTAGCTAGCAAAGAGCAGAAACACGCATTAACTGGCCATTTAAACTACTACACCGAACTGCGATTTAGCAAAATAAAAACAAATAAACCCGCATGTACAGCAGAGCGCTCCCGAGTGTCTCCGCATCGCTGTCAGGTTACGGACTTACGGTGACAGCTGATGTGCGGCGCCCGTGAAACGTGGCTGTAACGTTATTCAAGCGTCGCCGGTTCGCCGAAGCATCTCCGCGGGTCTAACTCGGACGCTGAGTAGGCGCGTACACACGTCCTCCAAGCGCGCCGCTCGCACTGACAGTGGAACGGCCTGTGACTGCCTCAAGGCGCTGCGGATCGGGGACGCGCACCGAGAACACGGGCGGCCTCTTCATTGGGCGAAGGCGCGCGCACCACCCCGATCGTAAAGACAGTTGCAGTTAGGGCTGCAGCTGATTGGGAGGACTGAAGGAGGCATCATTAAGATGGAAGACATATACTGGTTTGACACGTCAACATTTTTATTCGTTTGTTTGAGATTCTGTAAATAACAGCAACATTAGAAAACAAAGGGCTCCACTTGTTGTGTAACCAATGAACCCCAGACTGTGAGCAGACTCACCCATTCCGCCAGCACAAAGCCTCTCTGGAGTAAGGTGTGTCCCCTGCGGCTTCTTCCCCATGTCCGCCGACTGACTCACTCCCTCCACTCTCACTCTCTCCCTCACTCACATTGTCCTTTAACCCCACCGGGGCTCAGGGTTAGCTCACGTCACCTCAGTAGCCGTCCAACCATAAATCTGCGGTCGCAGTGACATCACGGGCCACGGGCTGCTTGTTTCCTTCGGTCTGTTTTTTCCACTCATATTTTTAACGGGTTCTTCCATGAGCAGCCCAAAGGGGCATTTCATTTGTATTTGACTCCTAACTCCACTCATGTCCTGCAAAATCAGAACAGTATAGCAGATGCCATAAATCCCTCAGCAGAGCGTGATGTCACCAGGAGGGGGGAGAGAGGTGGCTGAAATGAGGCGTGTCAGTCGAACGGTTCCCGTGGGCTTGGCCTGATCAATCCCTGGGCCAACCATCGGTCCTGAGAGCCTGGGTGGCTGGGGAAAAAAAAACATTTTGCAGCACGAAATCTAGAAACTTCTCTCAGAGCCCCAAATGAGTGGAAGTGCCAAGGAAGCTTCCAGAAAGAACAGTATGCCTTCTGTTATTTCCCAAAATACAATAAAGAAACTAAGTGGCCTTTTTGGTTTAGGGTCTGACTCAAAGGTACAATGGAAGATACCCACCAGAGATATGGCAGGAAAAACACAATCTTTGAACCTGCAGCTCTCACAGTCAAGTTAACATGCTTAGAAAGAGTTTCATTCACATAAATAATCTAACCAGTACCAGACGAAAAGGCTCATTCTTGTTTGCTTGTCATGCTATGAGCAGGTCTGGAACCAGGTTAAAGGACGTTCCCTAAAACTTCAATAAACTCAGTTTCAGAATCATGTTCACACACAAGTGTAATAAAAGTTAAACCTTGAGAGATTTTATTTGACAGTTCCATCTGACACGTCATTCTCCAGTGCAGATGTTTCTAATTGCATCAGTAGCATAAAGCTGCTGACGGCAATCAGATTGAGGGGACTCCAGACCGAAGGAGCAGGAGGTGATGCGTTTTTGCCTCCCTGCAGATCTGCGGATGCACAGAAACACACCCAGCGTGAAATGGGTAAGGCAACTTTACTTCAAATTTTTGCATGTCAGAAATCTCTCATTTATCATTAATCAACCGCTTGTTCCTTTAGTGTTTGCCTGTGGTATGTGTCACAGGCAACCACATTAATCATTCTGGATGTACTTTTCACTTCAGCTCATAATGGTTGTGCTAACAAAGCAGGGATGTTAATATACATGACTGCTGCCCATAGCAATTTAACTCGGCACTGTCATTAGGGTAACCGACTGAGCTGTGAGCCTCAAACAAGTGGCAGATAAACATCATCGATAGTGCTTATGCTTCTGGAGCGTTTGGCAACCCAGGACGAGGACTGAAAAAAGATCAGCGCTCACTGGAGACTGGGGAACACAGGGTTAACTGTTCATCCTGCAGTCAAAAGCAGCAGCTGCATGCCATCACCTACCTGCCCTCCACATTGAGACTCAAATCTTAAAATTTTGACTCTGAAAATGAGGATTTTGCCATCTTGTTCATTTGACTTCCTATCTGGAGGATGGGTTCCCCCTTTCAGTCTGATTCCACCCAAAGTTTCTTCCTTCTAGGGAGTTTTTCCTTGCCTCTGTCGCCTCTGACTTGCTCACTGCGGGTTTTGGGCGGGGATAATGTAAAGTGCTTTGAGACAATGTAATGTGATAAAGCGCAATACAAATAAAATTGAACTGAATTAAAAAACAGGGTTGCCACTGGGGTGTGGATGAAAACAAGGGGCCCAGAACATCTCCTCTTGGGGGGCACAGTCACACGCAGCACTGATGAGCACTAACTTGGGTGAGTTGGGGTTTATAGCACATGCTGGTGCATTTATTTAGCTGGTAGAGGCTCATGACCCGGGTCATTTACAGCAGCTCACAATCGACAAGAGCACACTCACATGTGCATACCTATGGGATACGTGGTCACTTCTATTCATATCAGCATGTTTCTGGACTGTGTGGGGAGAGGGGACCCCCACGGAGATAATATGGAAACACCACACACGGAGCCATGGCTAAGACTCAAACCCTGGCCCCAGAGGTATAAAGCAACAGTGCTAACCAGTGCACCAGCACACCACCCCCTAAAGCTAAATTCAAAAGATGAATCTAAATACAAGCGGAAATTGTAAATGGCAATCCTGCTGTGGAGTCTGGTTTGGGGAATTTCCACTCAGTAGCAATGCTAATGAGGTTTCATAAATCTTTAAATAAACCAACATCACAGCTGCCATGAAAAATCAACAGGGCATCACACGAGGAGCAAGAGAGGGAGCCAGGAAGGTGCAGATGTAACAAGGCACCTTCTGGGGGCCACCCTCAGAGTTTCAAGAAATGATGTCCTGGGCCGTGGTACCCAGTGCTTCAAAAAGTCACCTTCACAAGATACTTGCTGCAGGAGGAAACATTTCTAATACCCTGCGACCCTGGCTAGGATAAGGTGATGGACAGTTAAACAGACAGCCTCATCTGGGTGGAGGCAGGTGAAGCCCTTCACTACTCACCCATTTGCAGTTCTCTTTTTCTATTGGTTTCTGAAAGCAGCGACACACGCTTCACAATGTTCCACCAGCTTGCATTTGTTTCTTCGTGCTGAAATCTCATCCATTATGCATGGTAGCCCAGGGCTGCTGTACCCACAAGCCCTTTGGCCTGCTGTCGCATAAGTGAATTATGCTTCTGTGCTCAGCTGTGAAAAATTAACATCCACTTCTCTGAGGACAGGGGCCACAAGGGTACGATGTCAGCTGGAATGACCCCCCCAAAAGAGAGGCTGCAAACCTCTGTAGAGTGTGAGGAACCATGTAGTGTAAAAAACATCACCAGTCCGTGTGCTGCTCCGCCTCTCCACAGCCCTCAAGCAAGCCGGCTCTTTTGCCCTCTTCCTAAATGCAGCTTGCACATGGAGACAGGCTGTCTGCACGGCTGGGGATCTCAAGCCGGGCTCATCAGGCACAGGTGGCAGGAAAATGCAGGCCTGAAACCTGAACGACCAGGGAACGGAAGAGAATCCATGCGTGGTAAATACACGGCGGCTATTTTAAGAACGACACCACTGGATTATTTTCTTCCTGTGACTCCTGTGTCCTCCAGCCTTTCTGTAACATCAGTCACCTACTCATCAGGAAGGATGTGGGGCCTCTACCGTCTCAGGGTCCAGTCGCTATCATAACGAGGGGGTGGGGGCTGGAGGTCAGAGGTGTTTCTGCTTTATGGTGGCCCAACTGCAACAGTACACATAGGGAAATCAAGTAACAAAATCCCCAGGGCTCACAATGAGTCAGGGACTCACCTGTGAGTTAAATGACAAGGATAGAGAGGTCCTATGTGCTGTGGAGGCACTCGTAATGCATACATAAACACAGCAAACACAAAGTCAGCAAACTGGGAAGGGGGATCTAAGATAAAAACAAAACCAAAAAAATGGACCGCCGGCCTTTTACATCTCGCAGGGCATTAAGAGAATTAAGAGGCACCAGTATGTTGAATTCATGCATAGAAGATTCCAGGTGTGTGTGAGGGAGGGGAGGTGAGGAAGAGGGGAGGTGGGGGACCGAGGACAGGACAGACAGACACGAGGCACGTTGCCGGATTATGGTGCTTGAGAAAACAGCCTGTTGGGCTAATTGTGCTAGAATAAATGGCTGCTGCGGTCACAGCTATTTTTAGGTATCAACATGGTTATTGACTGTATGTTCATTTTTTTAACATGCGTTATCACCCCATCCCTGGTGCACTCTGGCTCCGCATGACTGCAACCCTGACAATGTATGAAGGTGCCCATTAAGTCACACTGAGGATTTCCACAAAGTGTCCCATTGTGTTTATCACAGTTCCCTGCACTAGTACCTCTGCTGCACCCTCACTGCTGTCCATAGGGAAGTAAGCAAGTGCCCAAGGGCTTGGTTTAGGACACTGAACTGATGCCAACTCAGTTCTTTGAACATTTCTCTGGGGAGCATCTGAGAAGGAAATTTTCAAATTACACGCTGTTATGGTGGAATATTAATAGCTTTATGGGATGTCCATTCCTGGGTTCTGTTTGAAGCTGGAAGCAGTGGGACACCCTTGAAAATGATGAAATCAAAAGCAGCACAAGTTCTTTGGTGAAGCTGAGAGCCCCCCAGTCCCAGATCCCTGAAACCAACCCGCACTGGATTCCAGTATGTGTTCCTCCACATACACCTTCACAAAGACACCTCATGTATTCCTTGGGAGGTGGTGGCTTAATGGATTGGGAAGCGCAGTTGTAATTGAAAGATTACAGGTTTGACTCCCCAACCAGCAAGGTACTGCCCCAAGCACCGCTCCCCGGGTGCTGAATTAATTGCCCCCTGCTATGTAACATATGGGTTAAATGCAGAGAACACATTTCGTTATTGTGGGCTGTAGTATGACAACTAATCACTAAAATCCTAATTTTCTTCAAGAACCAGACATTTCCCATGCAGTGAAAAGTCAGTGGGGTGTGCGAATGAGCCACAAAGACCCACAGAATAACAAAGGATGGAAGTTTAAACCACAGTGTTAACAAGTGAGACTCCACTCTAGGACTCGTCCCATGAGAGGCTGGTCAATATTGACATCATTGGACTGGGTGCATGTTATTCATCTTCGGCCACCATGACAGAAAGTGTGTGACCACATAACAACCAATTGAGTAGCTGGGTCAACCCTGCATGATTTCCGAAACAAGCATCACGCTGACACAACATGAAGAGCTCCGATGAAGCATAGGAAGTAGCTTCACATGAGAAGGACGAGGAGGACAGGCAGCCTCTGGAGGCTTCTCACTGCCTGACGCGACACATAAGCCCTCTTATAGAGCAAAGCCAGACAATGAGCATTATCTGGGCTCGTGGGAATACAGAGGTTGAGGATCCACCCACCGCAAGATGCTCAGAATAACTGTGGCTGAGTTGAGATAATTTAATGAGAGGCACTGAAACACTACATTAAAACACTTTAAACGTCTACTTCTGCTTTTAAGAGGCTTTCTATTCAGAAATTAAACAGAACTGCCAACTGCAAAGTAGGACGCCACTGAGATTTATTGTGGGTGACCAGCAGGAGGTCCTGGGATATGAAGTTATACCTTCAAGAAATGTTCTCCATATATAAAAATTAGAAATTTTCCTAATAGGAATATAATGATAAACTTGGTAATATTATCTATAAAATATGACTACATGAATATCAGTGTAAACTGATATCTGGAACTGTGGAACTCCCCGGAACAAAAGGTATTCCTGCCGTTCAATGACTGCCGGATGGGTTCTCCATCTCCACATAGATTACCGGACGTTTTCACATTTTGTACTGGAACCCATTTGCTGGATATCTCATTTTCCAGCCTCCTTGACAGGCATGTCAATGTCCTCTGAGTGATTCACGATTTCTTTACCCACAAATCAGGTCTCTGCAAGGGTAAACTCCTGTGCTTCTCTGATCTGCAGATTCGCTCACTCATAACCAGAGTGATGCATACCGCTGGGATTTATGGACTCAAGAGCAGCAGGCGGATGGCTAAGCCTCCTGTGACTCTCGTGTATCTGCACAACTTTCGGGCTCCATATTTCCTTCACCCCCACAGAGTCTGAAGAGCCAGGCTTAAGCCCCGCATGAAAAATACCAGTGTTAGCAGGAAGAGAGGCATTGCAGAGGGATGTTTATTAGGACAGCTGTCAGCGGCCATAAAGTGAAGCTTAGCAGCTCAGGCTTCTGAGCAGAAGCAGCCTGTCGATCCGCTTATAGCAGCCTAAAGTGGAGGGCTCGTCAGCTTTTGAGACACCTGATCAGTGGGGTGCCATCAAGCAGTTTGACATGTCACCTGTGATCCCACACAATCCGCAATACAAACCCCCTCCACACAGGACGACGACGGGAGCAGAGTGCCGCGTTCCTGCAACGCAAGCCAGCCACACAGGCAGGCAGAAAAACAGGACAGAAAGTAAAAACACCCACTCATTATCAGCAAGAAGCATCCAGAAGCCATGTAATCATGTTTTCCACAGTGTACTGGGAGGCTGCTCTCCGTCGCTGTTGCCAAACAATGACCGTACCACCAAGGAACAGTGGACCCAGAAAAAAAAATGACAATGTCAGTACAGACCACCACGGCTCCTGTTGTTCAGGGAAGACTTCATGAATGACACAGCAGTTCACACCAGACAGGCATATATGGGTCGGACTTTGAGGCTCCACCCAACACTGCCACACAAGGCGGCACATCCATTGCACCTTGAAGTCCCACCCGGACTGCTCTACATGACAACTTCTCAGGTGCTAAGATACTGTTTATGACTGTTTTTGGAAACAAACTGGATAATGATCTTGATATCTACAGAGCTAAACAAACTCGAATGCCTATTTCCGTTGTTGTACTGACCTGAGAAGACACCGGCCCCCTGTGTTTGGCATCATTACTTCCCCTACCCCTCCCTTGGACGAGCACTCGCAGAAATGAAGGTGAGCAGTTGTGAAACCACAAGCAGAAGCGGGTGACAGATGGTGCACGTTATTCCACTGACCTACGGAACGCTTCGAGAGGAACAGGCCCGCTTGGTGTGATATCCCCCCCACAGCTTGCAGTTCGTCCTTGACTAGTGGTGCCACTGCTCAATCAGTCCTCTGTGCCAGGGCAGCGACAGTAGCAGGCACTCAGGGTGTCACTGAAGCGAAGGCGGGCGAACAGCAGCGTCAGTGACACCATTAGTGCCTTGGCATTCATACCAGGGGTGGGTCATACAGGGGGAGATACTGGCCCTATGTCACAGGCAGAAGCTGCTGCGAAAGGTAATGGGACCAGCTGACAGCCTCTTGATGAATCATACGAAGTGGCTATTCTGCTAATGCTAACTGTAACCGAAAGCAGGAATGGCTGGTAGTCGCCTCAAATCCCACACCCGTGGATAACAGGAATGCCAAAAACCAGAGAGGAAAATCCATTCTTGCATACCACCCTTCTCGCTCTGGGGCACGGCCAAGCCTGCAGCAGATGTAGACGTAGGGGTGAGCAGGACCACATGGATCGTTTGCCGAAGAATAAATGTCCAGAGATCCCAACCCTCATTTTCGGGTTCAGTGGCCTGCTGGGCTTCATCTGGAGCACAGCCTGCCTGCCACAAATACCACCTTAACCACCGGGAGCAGTTAATGAGACCCAACAAGGTACATAACATTCAGTAGAGTCACTCCAAACAGGGCCAGTCCAGCTCCCACAGACCAGTGACTGCACATAATTCAGTCCTTCGGCACCAGGAAATTCGAAAAACAGAAGTGATAACTATCACTGTTTGTAATTGTTAACAGCTAAAGGCGTGTTATGCTTAACAGCACACCCAGCACGAGCACACAGCGAGTGCTGCAGGGAACCTTGCTTATTCTTAGGCCATAGGGGGCCAACACTGACTTGAAGGGGAAATGTCTCCTTCTCTTGTTATCCAGCAGGATTATCAGATTTATAGAGCAACCCAACAAGTGGAGTAGCTTGTATCTGCACCTGGTGTACTGGTGCCTGGTGGTCTAACCCTAGCTGGATCCAGATGGCGCAGGACTGTGGTCTGTGGATTGTCAGGGCTGACTGAACCACCCCACGAACCTGTACATGGGCTGGTCTGCCTGTTTCCCACCGCCTGCCATTTGATAATGCAGGCTTGTGAGAATCAAGGGTGAAGGAGAAGCAGAGACCCCCCCCCCCCCTTACCTGGTGGGAAAATCACAGGGGCTCAATGGTCAGTGACGAGCTCGGATACCGGTAGGATGTTTCTTGGTGCATAGTGCCCCTTATGGATCACAGGAGTTACAGTTAATATTAGAGTCATGCTGGATCTTCTAATGGTACATCACCTGCTGGCATCTCTCAGATCCCGCTGATCCCTCAAGGAGCCAATGGCCCTGGTCTTTGTAGTGTCCTGCTCCCCTGCAAGTCTTCCTGAAAAACATCTCCACCCAGCTGACATCTACTTCTGTTTCTATGAGGCCCAGTCCCAAGCCACACCACTCAAAAACCTTTGAGAACAACTGACTGGAGCTTCTCACACAGCAGGACCCAGCCAAAAGAGGAGCCTTATTCTGAGCACAAGCTGGCGACGGAGGAGACTGGAGCTGTGCTCAGAAAAGTGTGGTTCTTTACTCCACTGATTCTGTCATCAAGCTCTGCAGCAACTGGCAGAACAACCGAAGTGAACAGAGGAAGGAAACCAGCATAGGAGCCGGTGATTAGGCAGAAAGGAGGTCCCAAGGAGCCAGAGGACATTACAGGGGCTAGTGATGCGCATCGTGAGCGAAGCTGCAGCCACAGCATTACCGATCAAGGGCAACATGACTAAACCAGGACTTCCTGGCACAGACAGCCAGGCATATGGTGCTGCCAAATGCCTCTGTGCCATGCTGCCGTTAAAATAAACACAAAACCAGGAGGAGTTTTCGGGCAGAAAACTCTGTAGGCCTTTTCATATCAGGGCTGAACCTGCTGAGGAAGTCTCGATGTGTACGCAAACCCCCATCCACCCAAATCCCTCTCAATGCCCCATCAAGGGCTTAAAGCACCCGTGAGCTAAAGGCAGACGAGATAAACATACAGATTCCTCTAGTGTAAGATGTGTGCAGCTCCAGACCTCAGGGTGGAGTGCCAGATCTTCATGATTAAATCAGAAGTCCTTCATGGGATTGGGTAACTTTCACAACTGCCCCTTAGGAATAGCCCCTCGGCCCTGACATGCCCTCGATCATGAGGTGCCCTCATTAGTAGAGTACTTGTCAGGAGCAGAGAGAGGCACACGGACGAGCTGATCATCACCCGCATGAATTATTAATCCACAGTGATGCACTTACCAGGGCTCAGCGCCGGCTTTGATTATCCTTCAATAAAAGCTCATCCTGCTGGGGCCACTTCCTCGAGCAGCCCATTCATTCCACCGTCACTCTCCCCCCACAGCTCTATAGGTCCACGTGTCTGCCTTTTGCAACCTGATCACCAGCCCGACCGTCCCAGAGTGTCTGGCCGATCAGCTCCGATTTGGCTTGGGGGCTAGGCCCTCTGGAGGGCGCTGGGCAGGAACCTGTGGCAGAGTGCAACCCAAAGATGACTTACACCGTAGGCAGAGAAGGGGCCAAAGAGCCGAAGCAAAAATGAAAATACACAAGTGTATCTGAGTGTTTAAGGATATTCATATATTTATTATTTTTCCAGAAATATATCAATCATGACTCCATGATGACACTGGCTAGTGGGGAAACCGAAAAGTAGGCAAGAGTAAAAGCCTCATGCTACCCAAAATCCCCACTCTCTGAAGATCATCACATGGCATTAGCTCCTGTGAGAACCATCGTCTCTCCAGCATTCAAACAGAGGGCTTCGCTTTCCAACATTGACCCCTGTCTACTGCACACCAAAGTTCATGTGCATCCGTAGCAAGATCAGGCTTCCTTAGGCTATGTGGGACTCTTCGCCTCTTCCTCCTTCAGCCTCTTCCTCAGGTGCTCGCCAATGGCAGACAGTGGGTTCGCTCTGAAGGTGGGGTTCTGCAGCATCTCGCTGAACCTGGAGCTTTCCATCTCCCTGGAAACAGAAAGATCATTGGTGTGAGCAACCTGTCTATATGAACAGGTGCGAATGTCCTTGAACTTCATGAGGGTGACAGTGACTGGATTAAGATGGGGGGGGGGGGGGGCTTTGAACATCACATCAAGCACAGCAAACAAAAACAGAAAATGTTACTCCTGATTTTATTGGTGAACATGAGCCAGAATGCTTTGTAGCAGACACGGCCAGATCGAGTACTTACAGAAGCTTCCGCTTTTGTACCGGCTTCATCTGTCTGTAATCGGTTGGTTCGGGCTTCTTCTTCACAGGCCTGGGATGTGGGGAGAGGCAAGAGTCACATGAAACATGTAGGAAGGCAGAACAAGCATCCAAGCAGCAGAAGACCACTGTAGGTCCCAGTCCCGCTGCAGGAAAGCATGCCTGGCACATGGTGGGCAGCTGTAGGCAGGAGCCGGCCTGCACATGTGTGGAAGAGATCCTGAAACGGAAACACCAACGATGGCCAAGTGACCTCAATGTGACCCTGATGTCTGGCCATCAATGCTGCCGCTGCTGCCCAAGGTGGGATCGGTGGCCCGGAAATGAAAATGCATCCGTGATGGACAACTGTGAGCTCTCAATGGAGGACCAATTACGCTCCAAATGCATGTGGACATGTCTGACACGTGGGCCTGGCTAGCTCCTCAAACCAGACATTCTTGCCGTGACGGGAGTCAGATGGTGGATGGTTGCTGAGCACCAACTGCTCCACACGCGGTTATTAAATATTCCATAGGGAGTTTGTGTGAGGAGGGCCGGCAGCCATAACGGAGACAAGGACAGCGGGCGGCGGGCAGCCCGGAAAGGAAGCCAGCAGTGCCGATTATGCCACGGTGGAGGGAAACACAACAGAAGCACGGAAGGATGGGCTTTCTAGGGTAACATGGGACCAGACTCAAATGAGCTGCAATCCAGTTATCAGGGAAGGAGAGCCACATCATAAAGCACACTGTAAGTGAGGTGCGCACTGCTTTGCTCGCAGATGGTGGAGCTGGAATACTCATTTTGGGAGCTGTATAACATGAGCAAGATGGGGGAGATCGGCCATGTAGAAGAGAGCTGCAGAAACTCCATGGGTCATTTCCTTTTGGAAGTGAGTGCATCACCCCAGAAGGGTGGCTTATCTGTTATGCAGCAGGAGTGAGTAAAACACAGGACAGCATCTCCACAGCTTGAGGGGGGAGGTCCTCAGCAGGAAGCCCTCAGCAGGAAGCCCTCAGCAGGAAGCCCTCAGCAGGAAGCCCTCAGCAGGAAGCCTGCAAGGTTGATGCCTGGTAATATGATCACCTTAACCCAAAAGGACCCACAAACTGCAGCCCCCTGTGACCCCCCCCAACCACCACACACCAGACATTCAGCGCATGGCATTTCACTCTGTACTGGGGGAACAGAGCAAATGGAAGCAGGACATAATTAAACTCAGTAACAAGCCAAGGGACAGCCACCCCCCGGTGCTTTTAAAATTAATCCAGTGATTACATTTTTGCCATGAAAAATTCAAGTGGTTCCATTAACAAGCTGCCACTGGCTTTGGGGGTGCATTTTAACCAGAGGGGAGTCAAAATCATGATCTGAGGACATGGCTGCATTTTCCAAGCCTCCTCACAGCCAAGCCCTTAAGTAAGTATTCCAAAATTAAGTCACTCAAACTGAGCTGACTGAATGAACGGCACAACAGAAATCACACTCTTCATCCTTCATGTTAAATCAAATACAATAAGATGAGCAATAATGTCCTCGGAATGATTTCAATCAATACTTAAACCAATAATGGATCCCCAATTCTTTAGAAAGGCTTAGGATTAGGACTAGGGCTGGGCAATATAGATGATATGTAGTTACTGCCAACAGTGCCGACCCTGGGATTTGAACCAATGACCTTCCAATCACAGACACAGAGTCCTAACCTGCTGAGACACACACCACTCAGTAAATACTAATTAGAAATCAACTGGGGAAAAGCCCCTGTTTATATGGCAAGGCTCCCACGGGGAGGACCTGAATGAGAGCATCATAGGCATCACAGAGGCGGGCTGGTAGACAGATACCAACAGACAGAATAATAAAGGAAGAAATCAAGAAAGTGCACAAGAGAAAAAATGCAATAACCGAATGAAAGACAGAAGAAACAAAACAAAACACAAAACAAAAAAAAAGTAAAACCCGCCGAGAAACAAAACGAACCTAGAAGCAGGAAGCAAGCAAAGGAGCAGGCAAAAAGAGAAAGTACTCACATGCCGGCCTTCCTGCAGGGGGGGCGCCGGCTGGTGGAGACCAGCTGGGAGAGCTCAGGCAGGGCGTCAGCAAGCAGCCGCATGTCCCCCACCACAGGCGTGGCCCTCCGCCGCGTCAGCGCCACCTGCTGCTCCTTTGCTAGTTTAATGGCGCTAATTTCTGCAGGATAGGGATGGGGGCTTATCTAGTGAACACTTTTACAGGGATTACGACTGTACAGGCTGGCTTGTGTATAACAATATAACACGTTACATTAAAATAAGTGCAGGTCAATCCATGCAGAGACTATTTTCAGTACACAGCTGGATACTTATTTATTTTTAAAAGAAATTATGCTCGTAAAACTGGCTGAGTGTTCACTGGCAACACATTAGTCCAAGTACTGTGAACCTCTGCATGTGCATGATCCATGGATCCAAAGTAAGCGCTCAATGTGGCCATGAGAGCGGTGCTAACCATGACGGCATGCAGAGACAGCGTGGCTATGTGCCCCAGCCTGTCCACTAGGGGGCGCTGCCGTACTTACTGCTAAGCCATCGCTCCCGCCTCTCCTTAATCCTCTGCTTCTTTGACTGCAGCTTCTTCTCTGACGGGCCTGCAGTGAGACGTCAGTGTGCGTCAGTCAGAATGGCCCGCGATATGGTGGGGGACATAAGGGCCACTGGACAGGGAGTTTCATTTTGGGTGGGGGGGTCCAGAAAATCACCAGACAGAGATTACGATATCATCACACCACCAGTACGGCAATAGACAGATGGAATCCCACACCCAGCATGCCCCACCCTGCGCTGCCAGGCAGATGCTAACTTAGCACAATAGCAACTGCTATAGCTTTTCTGTGTTTATATGCGTAACAGTTTATATTTACTTGTTGATATTTACAGTTTATCCCCTACCCAGCCCTAACCTTAACCATAAGTAACCCAACAAAATGAGACTTTTGGCACTTTTAGTTTTTTGATTGCATTCACAGATTGTGGGGACCTGAAAAACTGTGAAAATATCCATAATAACTGTTTTTTACTAAATTGTGGGGAACATTTGGTCCCCGCAATGTAATATACACATAATACACACACAAACAAACACAAACACCAACACAAAGTCCATGTGGTCATATCTTTATGGGGACTTTCCATTCATTTCTATGGACATAACCCTAATGCTAACCATGACAACCCTATCCCTAACCATAAGTAACTAAATACAAGACTTGGCATTTTTAGTTTTACAAGACTTTGGGCAATTTTAGTTTTAGTTTTTTGATTGCATTCACAGATTTTTATAAAATTGTGGTTAATCTCGTGGGAACCGAAAAAATGTCCCCACAAGGCAAAAATTTACAGGTCGTTATCACATTGTGGGGAAATCTGGTCCCTGCAATGTAATAATTACAAACACACACGCACGCACACACAAGCCAGCTGTTACTTTGCTTTCCATGCCAACATCCTATTATGGCCCGTGTTATGATCCCAAAAGCCCCGAAACACACACACAAACACGTGCAAATGAGTTAAAGTCCCCCTCACACAAATGGCTGGGCTCGGCTCCAGCAGGTGGACTACATCTGCACACCACCCAACACCACCACATTTCCATTTCTAATGGGCTGCACAGAGTTCGCCATAAATCAACCCCAGAACTTTCTTGAAGCTTCATAAGTGCATTCATTACACAAATGGACTCACATCTAATCTAATTCATAGCTTATTACGCAGAGGTTATGCACGTGTGGATGGCAGACACCAACAGATTCCTGACGCTAATTAAAAGTACAGGAGATGGGAGAGGGGGAGCAGTAGCCTCAAACTGCAGTGCAAAGAGGGGGAGAAAAGAAAGAAAAGTGTTCTCCATGGAGGGGAGTGTGGCCTGTCGATGGGGCCTACCCCCGCCACTAGGAGAGGACGCCCCCATGTTGGGAACCAAGGGGAGGGGGGTGCTGATGAGCAAAATGCACCAAGGGACCCTCCATAGAGCTACAGCTCCGGGTTTACACGCCTGACATGACCAAAGCACTGCTTCACTGCCCATCTCCGAGATAATCAGGAGAACTTCCTAGATCAGCAGGGAACACCATTCATCCTTATCCTTCCAACCATCAGCGATCCTCCCACAGTCCCAGGCCTGCTTCGGAGGCCATCTGCACCCCACCATGCAGCTCCGTGGAGACAGGATGCCACAGGACGGAGGAATTAGGTGGCTCCAGTGAGATGCAGAGGATGCTGTGATTGTCTCCCTGGACCTTCCTCTGCCCCCCTCCAGGACCAGCCCATTTCATTTACTCGGCATTGGTAGTAAGAGGTAACGTGATGTTATAGCTGACAGAGCATCGGTAGTCAGAGGGAATGTGTTGGTATAGTTGACACAGTAACGGTAATCAAAGTAATGCAATATTATACCTGACATATTATCATAGTCAGAGGCAATGCAATGTTGTAGCTAACAGAGCCCTTTTAACAAAGAGAAAAATTGCAAGTCAGCAGCTGTCAGGAGCCAAGCTGAGCTTCATCATTTATGATACGGAGGTGGGGGGGACTGAAGCTCCACCATGAGAACCTGCAGCACGTGCTTTGCCGGGCATTCACTCATCACCACGGTACGGAGTGCGTCGGCACCCTAAACACCAAACAGCAGAAGCCTCAGCGATGACTCATCACGCAGCAGAAACCTGGGGGACACCAGCAATTAGGGCTGCACGATATTGAGGGAAAAGTCTCATTGCAATATTTATTCTTTCTGCGATATATATTGCAATGTTAGGATTTTTTTTAAACCTAATTAGTTCAATAGCTCTATTGGTAAAATTAATCATTCTAGAAAGATTTAGCTGATTTTGCCCAAATATAATGATGATAATGATTTAATCATACTAAACAGAGCATGAGCATTAAACTAAGGAAGCTTATCGCATATGGGAGTCAACATGAATCACAAAATAGATCAAACAGAACATTTTATTGTCCAATTAAACTTTTTTATAGCCACACTGAACATAACTTAAAATAAAATACTGTCATGCCCTGATCGTGCCGATCCTCTTGTGTGCCATGCCCCCTCATCTACCCCGCGTGGAATCCCCATGTTACCAGCTGTTTCGAGTCATGTTCATTGCTGTTGTGTATTTAAGCCCATGTTAGAGTATATTTCCCCAGTCCGGTCATTAACGTCTTCACGTCGCTGTGTGTTACCTGAGTGTGAGATCCCTTAATAAATCCCTCATTTACCCGACTCCCTTCACCTGTTTCCCTGTTCCATGCCAGCTCCGCGTATGACAAATACAACTTAAAAATAAATACACACTGCAATTAATAAAACTTGTGCTAAATAATTATCACCAACAAAGGACCGTTGTTTCTCACACTTTTTTACATCACCAAATTAAAACAAAGAGATTGTTTGTGATCGGTGGTTCGTTCTGTGTTCCCAGATGCCCAAATTGTAACTGAAATCAGAACATTTCTACTGAGGAAAGAATCCACCCGTTAGCAGAGAAAATACTTAAAAGTTCTCAGAGGGTCCCCTCTGTCCTGGTTGTTGGCGCAATTTCAAATCATCATGCAAACCCAAATTACACACTACAGAATGATTGGAAGGGGACAGAAACTCAGGCAATGCTTAAAAGCAAAAGCTAACTTAAACAGGAGGCAAGACGTGAATGAATTCCTCCCAAAATCAGCTGACGAGACCTGCTCCAAGTGTGCACGCAGGTAAATAAGTCATGTGGTAAAACGGAGACGTCACTGAAATGAGAAGTCTTGCAGCTCGACCACTTCCTGGGGCCCAAGATGGAATGGGGTGTTTTTGGGTTATTTTAGTCCCAGATCGCGCTCGGTCAGGAGTACATAGGAAAACGGCATGCCGCTAAACTGTAATCACATGTGAACACATCAGAGACAAGGCAGCAGCAGTGCAGGCTTGGCAGCGTGGCCCCTGTTTCGGGGGGGGGGGGTCGCTTATGTGCCATAACGACGTGTTTCAGATGGAGGGATGCCAAGTCATGGCCAAGCCAGCCAAAGAGGCCCACTTAAAACTCAAATGTGCAGCCTTTGACAGAAGACCTCCAGTTATAACCCCCCACGCTCCTTGCCTCACGCGGCAGAAACACCCCCTCACTGATTAGATGAGTTGGCACTCAGGTAGGAGTGTGACCTTCTCACTTCCCGCCTTTCGCTACCCCACCCATTCTGATTGGCTGCTGGCAGAGCGCATACCCCATGCCTATTTGCTGCCCTCGTGAAGTGACCATGCCAGGAAGCAGTCATCTCAAGGTCAGGTTCGCACCAGCCAGGGAGATCAGCCGAGGTCACGCTAAGAACCAAGCAGTTGAACCAGATATGTGGAAGGCCAGGCTTAAGGATCATACTTCCATATTTTACCATACTTTCATATTTTAATACTTCCTATCAGTATTAGATTATGATGATGTAATATACACGAATGCACCTTCATCTTATTTGAAGAAACTAGATGTTATATATCATGCAGCACTGAGGTTTGTAACTGGTGCAACAGCAAGAACACATCACTGTAAGCTATATGAGACAGTGGAGTGGACGTCATTACATCTTAGAAGGAAAATGCATTGCCTAGTTTTTATTGCAAAGGCTTTAATGGGCAAATTACCTCAGTACATATGTAGTTTGCTGATATTCCGCAATAATACATACAGTAGCCGTTCATCAGTTAAACTTCTCCGTCAGCCTCCCACCATACGTACAGAACTGAGGAAATCTGCCTTTTCTTGTTATGCACCACATGAGCGGAACATATTACAAAATTTCTTGAAATTAGACTCCTTGCCTTCTCTGAATGTGTTTAAAAATCTCCTAAACTCTGAGCTTAAAGAACAGTGTCATTGTTTCATATAAATTCATTTTATTCTATGTATAGTTTGAGTATTTGTATGTGCTTTAGTCTGTGTTCATATCCAAAATTCATCTCTGTATGTATGTATATGAAACTTTTGTGTTTTTCATATTTGCTGCCATCTTGGCCAGTACTTCTTGGAAGAAGGCTGCTGCCCCCCCCCCCCCCCCCGGACCCGCACCCCACCAGGGGGAACCCGAGA
>JAODKC010000001.1:51624588-51636820 GCA_026777985.1 Mormyrops attenuatus | reverse complement strand
ATAAAAATTAATGAGAAATCCCCGACCCCCCTGCAAAAAGGCAATTTGCCGCCCGCCCTGCGCCACCCCCCCCCCCCTCCCCGCGCACGAGGCAACATGGCTGCATACGGAGCCTCTGGAGAAACACGCGACAAAAAAGGCACGCACGCCTTCCAAAGTTTGAGAATACTTCAGTCACGACACCTTTTCTGCACCTCTACTGTAGCTGACCTTAATGATGCTGTTTCAGTCGTTTTCTGTTTACTTATTCCGTCATGTAAGAGAGACAAATTATCATTTACGACTACTCTTACATCCTGTAGCCAAAATCGTTCCTTGCTCACTGAAGTAAGCTTAACTATAAGCTACCTTTGCTAGTGTTTGTTAAAAGCGTGTTTCTCTAGTTGTGAAATCATTCCATGTTTTAGCATCTATTTCAACATTAAAGTCAAATTGGTATACTGAAATAATTAAGTAAAAACTATTGCAGAGATTAACTTCAGCCTAAAATAGAAATCCTATCGAATCTCTTAAGATTTGCCTTTTTTGTTAATAATGCTGTAATGTTTAAGAAATGTGGGGGGAGGGGTAAAGTGTTGTATTAAATGACTGACTTGAAAATAACTGCTTATCAATAAATTTTTCATCAGATCAATCGAAGTTAGATTAGTCGAATACTCAAAAAAATAATCTCTAGATTAATCGTTTAAAGAATAATTGTTTGGGACAGCACTAATAAAAATAACAATAATAATAATAACTAGTAACTGCAAGCAGTGACTGAAGGGTCCAAAGCGTAGGAGGATCATGCAGGTTGTACAAACAGTACAGGAGTAATGTCGGAGAACTGACTGTCACTGGTGGCCAGTGTATTAAAAAGTCAGACAGAACTAAATAGTCCTGTAACAGGATGGCGATTTTTGAGTCTAGGCCTACCAGGTCAACAAGATGTAGGACAGAATGTAGAACCCTCTGGTGGAGTGCCTGAGCCCAACTGAATGTCTGGTTTGGATTAGATGAATTAGAGTACTAGTTAGAAATAAGCACCATCCTATCTAATGTTGTAATTCTAGATCTTACAAGTTAAGGTTTGTTTGTACTGGCTGTGTGAACTTTGACTGTCTTGCATATTCAGAACAACATTGCTCTGTTGGGGGACTGCTCCATATAACAGCAGTACAATCATGCATTGTCCATTTGTAGGGTGTTAATTTATACAGGAGAAGGTCTGAAAGTATTGAATGATGTTTATGAAATGGAGCACTGACTCCACCTGCTGGCGAATTTATTAAAAATTTAAAAATACAGACGCTCCTCTACTTACAAACATTCAACTTACGAATTTTCAGACATACGAATGAAGAGCAAGTCCAAATTGTGTTCACTGGGCTCCCGTTTCCTGTCCGCAACATCAATTTTTTTTTCTGCGTGTCAGTTCCACCTAGTACGACTTCTGGCTGCTACTCCCACCGCGCAGCAGCGTAGCGTGCGTACTCCCAGCATCCTAGTTCTTTGTATTTGCGGATACCCTTAAAATGATGTTGAAGAACGACTTACGAACATTTCAAGTTGTGAACGGCTGTTCGGAACATATCTCGTTCATGAGTAGATTAGCGTCTGTACTGCTTTGTGCACTGCCTGACTTATGAATGAAGTCTGATAATTTTCTATGAGGCAAATGGCAGTAAAATGAAAGTCAATTAAAAATATGGACTCATCTGAAGGGAACTGTGAGAAGTGTGACACATGTGACATTGCTGTAGCACCCCCCTATTGACTGATCAGCATCAAATTTGGAGGGCCTTTCCCCAGTACTATCCTACAGTACATATTCAAGTTTGATTGGCTGAAGCATATACAACATACAGCTGTCTGATAGAAATGGGCGTGGCACAGGCATGGTCTGGATATGCTTGGTGGCCGTCCCATACAGAAAGTTTAAGATTTTTTAATAACTATTTCTAAGGACTGTCTACTTACTTGAATGATACCAGATCTATATAAGCTGGGTGAATATTCTAAGACGAGTTCGAAAAATCCCGTTTTCAGACTTATACGAAATAGGCAATAAGTGAAAGAGGTAGCACCAAGTTCTGTAGGTTATTGGATTTCTGTCAATAAATTTCAAGTATAAGGTTGACAGATCAGGAGAAATAGGCAGAAATGCCAAAGTTGTCGCTGTAGCGCCCCCATCAGGCAGACTGGGCTGCCCTTTCCAGGAAGAACTCCGTCTCTACATAAATGAATTGTCCAGTTTTGGTTCGGATTGGTGACTGTTAAGCCTGTCAAATGGATGCTTGAATTTCATTGGCTGATTGTGGCCAGCGTTTTATGACTTATGACTGCCATATATGTGTCTGACCTCAGGCTTTGTCACAGAACACCCAAATTTCACTTGGATTGGCCAAGGAGTTCAGGAGATATTAGGCAGTAGGTAGTTGTAGTGCCCCGTATTGACGAAATGCAGCCCACCTTGTATGGTGTCCCGAGAATGGTACTGGGAGGTAGGATTTCAAATTTGGTTATCGTAACCCAAGGCATGGCCAAGCTATAGCAGTCTGATCAAATTTGGCCTGTTTTAGTTAGAGCACGGGTGTCAAACTGCAGTCCTGGAGGGCCGGAGCCCTGCAAATTTTTGGGTTTCCCCTCATTTAACACACCTGATTCAACTCCTTGTGCTAATTACCACACAGCTCTTGAGCTGAACCATTTGTGGTGGAACAGGGAAACAACTAAGCTACACAGGGCTCCGGCCCACCAGGACTGCAGTTTGACACGTTGAGCTAGAGTTTGGGTCTGGCTAATGGTCTTACGGTTTAGGCTGCCCATTCCATTTTACTGAAGAAAAATAATAAAAGAGAAAAATCCTTACAAAAACAATAATGGTCCATATCACTACATGTAGGGCCCTATGAAATCCATTTTGTTTTTTCCTAAATTCCGTTTTTTCCATTTTTATTCTTATGAATTCCATGTTTTACGTTATAATCATATTTATTCATCTAAAAAGTGTCTAATAATGGACTGGATGGGAAAAAAAAGAACAATGCGATAGGAAAAAATCTCACATTCAACAAATTCTTATAAAAAATTCTTATTCAACAAAGTGCTGCGTTCAGGACAACATTTACTGCTCTGGTAAAACATTTACATGTAAACAACATTAGACATTCAATTTTTATGCAAAAGAAAGAAACGCATGTATTTCACATTAGCATTGTCTGTGACCACTGCTCAGACATCACTGCAATATTGTAATGCATGTAATTCGCATTACATTCATAAGTATAAAGTATTTTAATTTAATGGTATGAATGCTATCTAACGCTTCTGTCGCACAGCCTCCATATGATGCTCGAACACACGGGGCTAATCTCGCGTTCTGGCAGTACTCCTCCTTGTTTACAGTGCTTGACCAAAAACGGATGTAGCTTTTTCATTTTTTCTAAAGGAAAGTCTGACTCGGCACAGAGCAACAAAATGGCTCGTGCTAGTTTGCTTCTTGTCTCTGATGCGAGTCTTTGACTGTAAGTCGTCATCACATGTGTTTTTGTGGGTTCCAGTCTATCGTGTGCTGGCAAGACTTAAAAAGAGTTGTCCTCCCGATTCATAACAATCGTTTGGGTATTGTTCTGCTCTAAACTTAGCACTAAGAGTCGAATTCCGTAATTCTTTTGAGGACTTCGATGTTTCAGCGAGCCGCTTCGCCATAGCTGACCGTTGACTTATTTTCCTCTGTGTCTGTGTGCTTGTGCGCGTGGAAAGCAGAGTCCCGCCTCAACAGGTAACACGTACAGGGGGTTGCAGCGGCCAAAATTTATTAGAAACTATTGCTTTGCTTTGCTCACACACCGATATCAGCGAATTATACAACATTTTGCGTTTTACAATCGATTCCATTTTATTTATAGAATTCCGCGATTCCGTCCACGTTTTCCGCATCGCGAAAATCATAGGGCCCTATACATGCTTTGGACCCTTAATAATAATAATAATAATAATAATGGATGCATAGACAAATTAAGTAACCCAAGCTTTAATTGCAAGCTGGTCGGAAGAACCAGAGAACCAAACTAATTTCCCTGGGATATGTCGGCCAGGGCAAGGTTAGCCAAGCTGAGCCACTAAACGGAGAATTACCAAAGGGTACCCTATAGTCCGGGACTCTGCACTGAAAACACACAGCTGCACTGTTCAGACAGGCCACCTCTTCCCCACCTCCCCAAAAACAAGAAGCTGTCTGGCAATGCAAATGTATGACAGTTTCCACCCCACCTGCCGGCAGCAATGAACTAAGAATATGATAATAAAAAGGTTATAAAACACCAAATAATATGACTTAAAGATGATAATAATTATACAGTATATTATACATATGTTCAGTTTTTTCATAGAAAATAAGGGGCCATTTCATGACCAAATCGTCTTAGGACCAGTCAGTTTATTCCAAGAGCACAGCGTCCCTAGCTGGCAAAGCAGCGTAGAATGCTGCTCACTCATTTAAACGGTTAAATACAAAAGCAGACTACAGTGATCCCCCGCTATATTGCGGATTTTTCCCTGACGCATCACAGTTCTCTGCGTATCGCGTACATTGCTTGTGGTCCGATTGTTTTTGTTTCGTTTTAAGCCCTACGATGGCTCCCAAGCGTCCGGTGTTATGCCGAAAAAGGCATCCCTGCCGTAGAATGCATGCCGGTGTTCTGACAAGTTGAGCTTTTATGGGTTTTTTGGGGGTTAGGGTTTTAGGGGTTTTTTGGAGGTTAGGGTTAGGGTTTTAGGGTTTTTTTTGGGGGGATTAGGGTTAGGGCTATCGATTAGCACTACAGTAGCCTAACTTCGCAAAGTAGCTCAACTCATTTCAGATCCGCGACCTATCGATCATTTAGAGACAGGCATTTCTACGGCAGGGATACCTTTTTCGGCAGAACAGCGGCATCTTCTAAGCCTTCTGGTAGTAGTGAGCCTAAGCGGCAGAGGAAGACCTTGACCATTCAGGAGAAGGTAAAACTCCTGGATATGTTTCAGGAAGGAAAGCGTTACGCGGACGTCGCTCGCCATTATGGATGAAAGAGGAGCCACCGCATCACTTTCCTTTAGTCAAACAGGAAAGAGGGTGGCAACTCCACAGAATAAAGCCATCGGTAAAATGGAATCTCATACAAATAAATTACATATCCCCCCATATTACACATATCCTTAGCCCGACATCCACATGTTATATGTGTTGTTTTAATAAGTTTACGTGTGTTTAAAGCATGTGGGAGGGGTATTTTAAGGCTTAAACTATAAAAAGTTGTTTATTTATATGATCTTTCTATATCGCGGATTTTCGCTTATCGCTGATGGCTCTGTAACGCATCTTACGCGATAGGCGGGGGATCACTGTATTTACAAGGTAAGAACTGTTAGATGTGTATGCAGACATCTCGAATTGAAAATCTCACTCCAGCCAGCAGGCCGAAGTTCAATGTCACGTGACAATAAATATTGTCAAAAAGTTTTTAAAATTGTACTGAATTAATTTGATTTGACAGTCAGGAATTGATTACATGCAATGTTCATACAACTAATAGGCTACTTAAGTATATATCACACTAAATAGTTAGACATTATGATCTTCCGGACCTTTGCTTCAAGAAACTTTCTCTAACTGGACCTCTTTAAATTTTAGTTGAATACCCCTGATTTACAAAGTAATAAATCTCTTGCATACATATGACGGTCTGTGTAGATTTGTCTCGAATTGAAAATCTCACTCCAGCTAAAGGTGGCAATCCTGCGGTAAGCGTCTGCAGACACATCCCCACCGAGACATTTCTGTGCAGCCTGGGGTCAACAGATACCTGTGTGAGTCGAAGCGTCTGCTGGTTTCTGCTCAGTCTTCAGTGTCTGGACCAGAGCTTCTGAGCTGATTTCAGTGCCGGCGAAAACAGCCGATGGAAAATCATCCAGCATCTAAAAAAGCATTTAAAAGCGCATTAAACCCTTCACGACTTGCGGATAAATGGTCACGACATAATGTTTTCACTGTCTGTTCCTCCATAGTCCCCGTGTCCCGCTGATCAGTGGTACCTTCATTCCGCCTCCTGGTTCAGGCTTGGGGCTGCCGGCCGCACTCCTATTGCTGCCGTACAGTGAACACTTAAGTACGTCCCCTTCGGCCGCCGTCGGCGCCTTTTTCAAGCCCGGCGCTGCGGACACTTCGTCCTCATGGTTAAATTTTACCGCCCTTTGGTGGAGCTTTTGCCGGACGGGTTTTATCTTTCCCACCATTCTGGGTTTTATATAAAACAACGCTGGACTGCTCGGGTGTTACACAAAAGACGCACCGGGTGGCACTGAGGATGCCTCTTATCAGTTCCGATGCATTTACACGCTATATCCAGCAGATGGAGCATGTCTGATTCGCGTTTACGCAAGCGTCGCCCGCACTTCAAAGTATGCGTTTTTATTTAGAAAAAGGGGCGAGTTTTGGTCAGGGTGAAGATGTGCCCCATGAGAAATCATTCACATTGTATTGTTCACTTAAGTGAGAACTGACTGGGAGATGGACACCTGTTTTGGCAGGTGATAAATGAAGATTCTAAGTGATCATTTGTCCATCCTGCGATCATTTCTGAGGTTTGAATGAAGTTATGTTCAGGCGCAGGTTTGTTGTTTTGGGGGGCCCACTCAAATCACTTTGAGTCCCTCCCTCCCACCACACACACACACACACACATACACACACACACACACACACAGTGTAGTGGGGAGCCACCTTACAAGGCCATAGCAAGATTCAGTTCCTGGTGGGAAGGAGCCATTTCAGTACCAAACAGGGGCAATCCAAGAGCTGGACAGTGGACTTCAGTTAGAAATAATCTGTTCGAAGATTCAACATTGCATATTGCATCTTTGCAAATACTTTTACATATTTTGTATGATTATTTAATTTTTATTTTGTTTATTTTTATTTATAAATGGACCTTGTGGATGTCATAAAAGTAATTTGTTGTGTTACACAATGACAATAAAGTTCTTGAATGAATCTTGAATTTTGAAGATCTTTTCACCGCCAGGACAAAGAACTGCCATCACAGAGGAGGTTCAAGTGCATCATGACCCAGACTTCATGCCATCTCCACAGCTTCTTCCCTGTAGCCGTCCAGCTCCTAAATAAACTTGCCTATATGTCACCCAGCTCCAACCCATCAACCAAGGGAAAATTCCTCTCTTGTCTGACATGTTTTCTTCATAGCACATGTAATATGCACTATGATTTGTATTCCTATTTTTTCTCACACAGTGTTCTGTGGAGTGTTCTGCTGTATGTCTTTAATTTTGTCCTGTACTTCATGTTTGGCACGGGACCACAATTCTGGCACATACTGGCAATTATGTGAGTTCTGTTCTGTTTCTGAAGATAAAGTACGACACAGACAAACTGTTACACAGAACAAAAGGGAAAATTATCATTAATCAAGTTTGTGAGAACAGATGGCACTTGTGGCTCGACCATAGCAAGCTGCCAAGACCTTCTCTCAGAAGTGGAGTAAATTCTGAAGCGCAAACCATCCAGATAGGGGATATTCATAGTCAGCTGCTCTGACAACAGACAGTGAATCGTCAGGGCCTGTCCTCCCCAGCGTATTTCAGGAACCCCCCTCCCACTCTCATGCTCATTAAGAATCCTACATGACCTCTCTCACGTTGTGGTTCTCCTGCTAGCCACTGCAGACTTTTGAGCGGTAAAACTGCATTGGGGGGAAGACAAATAGGTGGGACAATAGCATGTCTGTTACCCCGCCTACTCTTTCCTGTCATGTGAGGATACTTAATGTGCTTCATGGCTTGCCATGTTTGGTAAGTGCTGCGAGTTACCTACCAGAAGACATACTGCTGCCCTGAATGCTGTAAGTACCACACATAGAAATTCAGCTTGAGATTGGCAGCTCTTTCCTCACTTTTGGTGATTTTGATTAGCAAGTGCTTTGTTCTTGCGCAGTAACTGTACGCTAACATGATGTTGTAGGTTAGGACTAGGCCTGTTGCAGTGTTTGCGTTGTGAAGTGAAAATGACTTATTTTCGGAAAGCAAGATGGTTTCAGTGTTTACATGGGACTGATTCCTACTGATTCCTTCTATAGGGGTGGACAATGTTACCCAGAAAGGACCGTTCTGGGTAAGATTGTGTGTTGTGTGTGCGGGTTTTTCCTGAAACTCTTTCATTAGATTACTAATTAGAAGACTGATTGTCTGAAGAATCCTCACACCTGGATTTGAACAGCTGACCTAATAGTCATCCCAAAAACCAGCATATATACTGGCCCTTTGCGGACAAGACTGCCCATCCTTGCTCTAAGAGTTAAAATACTTCAGTTAAAAGCAGCATTTTTCATGCAGGATTTCTGTCCTAAATTACTATGTGTGGTTGTATGCTCTGGAGTTCGTTTGCTTTCAGCCCAGATTATATGAGGTTGCAAACATGACTTGTGATTACAGGAGTGGTTCTCGGTGTTGGACAATATCATTGAATATGGATAAATGATAACATATTTATGGGAGTGGTTGCTTGTTATGGTCACCACAGGAGACACCCATGTAACCTATGAAACCTGCGTGTTACTGTAAGTTATTGAATTAATTGTGAGTCTCTTTACATTAAAATAGATCCGCTTTTCTGTTGGAAACTAGTTCAAAACCCCGATTTGGTCTCATCTTTAGTGTCCCAAAAGAGGAAGTGTTGCAAGAGTGTTGGCAAGACAAGACAATGTAAAAGTTTAAAAATGAGGAAGAACCACAAATTAGCAAAAAGGCTGATGTCTGGATGACCATTTAAGGTGACGTCTATCATGAGGTCCATCCTCTGAAGGTTCTTCAGAGATCCTCAAACCTAGAGGAACATCACTGTTTCCTGACACATGTATAAACACTTGTATAAATGTATAAGCAGTAATGTCAACATAGGTGTGCTGAGCGTCAGGCAGCCAAGAGCCAGCCAAATGAGGCTGCGCTCACTTTCAGTTTGTGAGTAGAAAAAGAAAATGTCCGGCTTCTCAGGCTTCTACATATGCTTCTAAAACAGTAGCCCCCAGCTGCAGCAAACTGTGCTGTGTGTTGCAACTGAGATGTGGGGAATTCACAGGCCTGCGTGCTGCCTTTGAAGTGGTCAGCTCACTCAGGTGCGTCTGCTGTCCATTTAGTGAACCGCATGGCATCCGCCAGTGTGAATTTCCACTCAGATACTTTCATATCATTTGTCCATACCAATCCTACCGTTCAGGAAAAGATGGGCTAAACTGTATCATAATACTTCACTGTCATTATATTATGGGTTTTATTTATATTATGGCTCCATGAAGAAATCAGGGAAGCATTGTTGGCATTGTTGTATTCTAAGGGTCTGATATTGCCATGCTTTGGGTATTTCGGGAAGATTTTGGGATTAATGGTGACATTCTCTTTCCTTTTAACAGGAAATGGGGACGGGGGCCATGTTGACAGTTGTCTTTTTGCTACTGACCGTTAGAAATGGTAAGTACTGTCAGGGGTGGGTTTTCTGGTGTTTCACAAAGAACCCATGTACATTCCCCCTTCCGCCCCCAGGAGTGTAGTGACTGCTTGTGGTCAACAAAACACTGCCACTAGGTGCAGTATGAGTCTTATTCCAATTCTCAGAGCTGCTTTGAAATTGGAATATAGAATATGCTTAAGATCCCCCCCACACACACACAAACACATACACTCACACAGTCACATGACAGTGTTGTGTGTGTCTTCTCACCCCCAGCCCAGTCCCAGGAAAGCTGTGTGAAGACTGTCGTCAGGTCGTGTGCAGAATGTGTCAAGTCTGGCCCGTACTGTGCCTGGTGCAAGCAGCTGGTAAAGACCACCTTAATCTGACCACATCGCATCTATTGCACATACCGACCCGCAGCTCCTCACACCAATGCCAGAACTTGGTCACGTTAATCTGGCCCGAATTCGGGGAGCTTAGGGGCAGAAACCCAAACATCTTGGGTAACAAAAACAAAATGAGTGCATTTTAATACATGCCATCTTGGAGAAAGGAAGTAAAGCAGCTGGAAGGGTGTATGAGTGCTGGAACTACTCATTTCTGGGGGAGTCTGATGGCATCACACCTGAGGAGCTAATGTTCTATGGCAGTGTTTCCCAATCCGGTCTTCAGGGACCCACAGATAGTCCACGTTTTTGCTACCTCCCAGCTGTCTGGCAGGGAGCTTGGAGGGAACAAAAACATGGTCCAACTGTGGGTCTCTGAAGACTGGATTGGAAAACACTGTTCTGTGGCTTTTCCCTGTATCTTAAAACATCAACATTAAATCTAGTCAAATTCTGCCGTAGAACTTTCACATGAAATAATGGCCTAGAATTTGCAGAAGCGCTCCTGTCCATCGATAGGTTTAGCATGGACCCTCCATCATGAAGCCGCTAGCACTGATGCCTCTGCGTTCCTGGCAGAACTTCACCAAGCCCGGAGAGCAGGAGGCAGTGCGCTGTGATGTCATCAGCGTGTTGCGTGAGCGTGGCTGCAGAGATGTTGACATCATCTCCCCACGGGGGAACCACCAACGCACAAAGAACTTGCCCCTGACAGGAGGGTCTGATCCTGTGCAGATACAACCGCAAGAAGTGCAGCTGAACCTCCGACCAAGTGCGTATCCAGCCAGAGCTCCATCCACCCAAATATCTTCTTATGTTTATTCCTAGATCCATATAAGTAAAATGTCACTCTAGAGGGTAGGAATTGGGGGCTTTGGGCAGGGATGCTGTAAAGCGCTTTGAGACAATGTAATGTTGTGAGAACACGCCATACAAAATAAAATGAATTGAATTTACAAATGGCTAAAAGCAAACAATCAGGCTTTCAGAATCAGACTTATTTTTCATGATTTTCCAGATCAGCCTTGGAACTTCACCTTCAAGTTCAAACGAGCAGAGGATTACCCGGTAGACCTGTACTATCTCATGGACCTCTCCTACTCCATGAACGACGACCTGCAGAACGTGAAAAGTCTGGGGAAGGACCTTTTGAGGGCCCTGCGGCAAATCACCAAACGGTCGCGTATAGGTGAGTGGAGAGGAAAGAACTCATCATATTTGTGTCGTAGATTCCTAATGGTGACATGTTCTTCTACATCAAAGGATGACATGACCAGGCTATTTCCGCTGGAATCCATTGAGCAGATTGGGGAGGGGAGGATGCTGTCTAAACTGACATCCATTATGGATAACACCCCCCACCCCCTGCATGAGACTGCACGAGCTCTGAGCAGCTCGTTCAGCAATAGACTTCTACACCCACAGTGTAGGAAGGAGCGCTACCGCAGGTCATTCTTACCGGCAGCTGTCAGACTTTATAATACAGCTTAGCATGGTTATTTTACTCATCACCTGTCTAACTGACATATCATCTGTCCTAACTGCTGTTACCGATTTGCTTGTTCACTGTACATTTCAACCAGGATCATTGTCACCCCCCCCCACATTTATGTACATATCCCTGTACATTTTGTACATAAAAAACTGTACATAAAACTGTACATAAAAAACTTGGTGTGTGCATATACAACTGACCTACCTGTTCTTGTTCTCCTATATTCTTTAAATTACATTTAAAGAATAACATTTAAATTTCTCATTCGTGGGATAATAAAGGTTTATTCTATTCTATTCTATTCAGCCAGTGTGTCTCCTGCCCAGTACTATATGATATCAAAAATAAAGCGGATTGATCAGGGTTGTCATGCGATCAAATGGCAGGGTAACACATATGTCTGTTTGTGCTGCAGGGTTTGGCTCATTTGTGGACAAGGTCGTGCTCCCATACACGAGCACCAACCCCAAGAGGGTGCAGAAACCCTGCCCCGACAATGAGAACTTCTGCCAGCCGGCATTCGGCTACAAGCATGTGCTAAGCATGACAGAGAATGAGAGTTTGTTCAACAACAGAGTCTCGGCACAGGCCATCTCCGGAAACCTGGATGTCCCCGAGGGGGGACTGGATGCCATCATGCAGGCAGCAGTTTGTGGGGTAGGGGTCTCGATACACAGGGTGGCTGGGGGGGGTTGGCTTTCTCAGACAATCCTAGGTGCTGGAAGCCCAAAAAGGCAGCATACTGGCTTCCTGTCTGTTGTCTTCTCCCTTCTGTGTGTGGGGGGGGGGGGGGGGGGGGCGGCGGCGCGCGGGGGGGGGGGGGGGGGGGGGGGGGGGGGGGGGGGGGGGGGGCGGGGGGGGGGGGGGGGG
>JAODKC010000001.1:51598862-51619087 GCA_026777985.1 Mormyrops attenuatus | reverse complement strand
GTATCATTATTATTATTTCTTTTTAGAGTATGTTATAGATATAGGGATTGAAATATACATGTATATGTGTAGGATCATGTGTGTGTATGCTACATATATATAATACCTATTTGTAACATTATTATAATTATTATTATTGTTATTGTTTTTGTTGTTGATATTGTTGTTGTTATAATTTTTGTTGTTTGATGTCCATGTAATTAGTGTTGTGTTTTTTTTTTCTTTTTTCTTCTTTTCCCCTCTCTCCCCATAGTGATTAATGTCTGTTATTGTTAAGATTGTGTAAGGATTGTAAAAAGGAAGCATGATGGGAAATGTCCCTGGTTATGTAAGGGGGGGAGGGGGAAGTGCTGATCTGTGAGAAAATGCTTAGAAACAGAGGAAGGTGAGTTTGAATAATGCACTGGGAGAGGGAGAGTAGGGGTGTGAGAGAGAAAGAGAGAGAGAGAGGAAGGGAGGGAGAGAGAGAGAAGGGGAGAGAGGGAGGCATGACCAAGGATGGCAGCATCCCTTACAGAGGTAGGTGAGCTTCATGTTGACAGGTTATTTCCAGGCCTTTTTCAATGAAATTGTGTGTTGGCACCTTCCAACTGACCTTAATTCACACTTATGGGGGTACGTTCCCAGTTCTATCTAACTTTGGTGAACCTTTCTGAAGGGGTACTTGTGTTGGGAGGCACCTGCTGACCATAATGGTAGGGCTGGGGAGGGGGGGGTGGTACCTGTTGACTGTGACTGTAGGGCTGCAGGGGGGCACCTGCTTTCTGTGACCGTAGAGAGAGAGGCATTCAGGACACTTAATCAGAAAGTGGTCCTCGTTCAGATTAAGGAGGTGGGGTCAGTAAACCAGCATAGTGTTAATTAGGCTAATTCCGTGTTAGGTGAACAAGAGAAGGTGTTACAGTAGGTCACTCTGTGGGGAAGGCTGAGCATCTCTAAGAATGCCTGTGCTATGGGAAGTGCCCTTCTTCAACAAATTGTTATAGGAAAAGAGAAAGTGAAAGGCTTCTGGAGAAATCAACCTGAACAAAGAAGGAAAATTGCAAATACTTGGCAGCACAAGGTCTGTGGGCTGGGGCCCTGCCAAAGCAAGAGTGAAACGAAACAGGAAGCGGCGGGGGGGGGGGGTGAACATGTATGCCCCTCTCTATTTCTCACAGCCCTCACGTAACTTATAACTGCCAGGAAATCAGTCCAGGGGCCAAGGGGCAGACTGCTGACGTACAACATAAGGGCTCCTTGCTGAGACAGATGGGGAGATTCCCAGTGCCTTACCCCGCATTTTGAAAAAGCTTCAGCCTTGGTGGACACCTAGAATCCCGCCAGCGTGTGACATCCTCACAGCAACAATCCCTGACTGTCATGGGGGTGGTGGTGACACATACCAGTATGCAGAACACCCACACCTGCCATATATGGGCATGGAAGTGACAGGTGTGGCAGGTGATCAGTCAGCAAGACTCGCCGTGAAGTTCAGTCTGCGTGACCCTCCAGCCGCCAGCCACTCGCCTCCATCGCAGCGCTCCCCCCCATGCAGCAGGTGAGTCCTGCCTGGCCCGCTTCAGTCCTGGGTCCGACCCACTTTCGCAGGTAATGAGCAGCTTTACATTAAACCGTGCTTGAAGGAAGAGCAATATTAGATTAAATTTCATTTACATCGACGGCAAAAGCAATATAATGGGATGAGTACAGAGACGTACAATAAATGTGGAGAAGTGCACGTTAGATTAAAGGACAGCAACAGACAGCATGGACAGGTTTATACATGGGAAGCTTCTTGGCTTTGATTGTGATCCCTGCCTTGGCTTCGATCTGCTGTCAGTCATACCACACCCACTCTCTTTCATGTGGAAGAGCACCTCAGCTGAGCTCCGTACAGCTGCATGACACACTGGCAGAGGCTCAGTGCTGCCAGGGCAGTTGGAGTTAGGTCATGCTGGAGCTACAGCAGCTAGGATGACCTTTCTACCAGAGAAGCACCTGAGCGACCGCTATGTGTTCAGAGCTGGAGCAGGAATGGGGTTTCCTCACAAAACCACCATCCCAGCAGTGGGACATTAGGCAGGATCAGATGTGTCTGCTAGCTGGTGTGTGCTATGCTAATCGCTAACCTCATATCCAGAAAGATCAGCGCACTGCTACCTTTGTACTCTGGCCTTATCACCCTTTCTATAAATCAGATTTATTTCCATGTTGCCACAGTGACGGCCACAAAAGTCAACCTTTGCTAATCATCCCATTGCTAATTCACCCGCAATGGGCCCACTCAATCTCCCAAAGCCATAATCCACTATCATTAGACCTCTGGGCAATTGTGTAAGCTGATAGCGATAAGCGGGGCAATAAAAGAGCTTCTGCGAAGTGGCCTGTGGTAAAGCTGCAGCGCGCTCGCAGTGTTCGCTTGGAGGATCAGTTCTTAGAGCAGAACCACAGAAACAGCGGCTGCCTGCTTATCATGCAGAAGCTGCAACTGAGCTTCACTGCCCTCATGGGGGGTCGGGTTCTTGATCAGAAAGGAGGGAGGAACACAGGCACAGGGGCCAGCTGCCCTGCACCATCCGCCAGGAGCCAGGCACCATAACGACAATCCCCTGCATGTTCAAATATTTGGTCAACACTGTAGGAGACATGTTAGATGACTTTTTATGTTGTAAGCCGGGTGATTCACGGAAACCCTAAATAACGAAGTGAGTAACTCAAGTAAAGTCAATGACCTAGTGACTACTTAGGCATTACAGTCAAACTGATAAACTTCAGTCTATTTTTGCTGATATCTGCCTTAACAATATAGCACATTACTGCTCTGCACTTTTCATGTCTAAATCTCCCATGTATAACTGCTCCCTATTTCTTTACAGCTTACATACAGTTTATGATGAAAGATAACCAGAAAATTAGACAATAACCTGCTGCCCGCGAGTTCCATGGAACAAAGCCTTCTTTCGCAGGGGGGTTGCCTACAGAGGCGTGCCAGCATGAGGCAGGGGGAGCCTGGGGGCTTGTTATGCTGTTGCTGACAAAGGACAATGTTTGGAGTCATTCTTTTTAAAAAGCAGGCAACTGTTTGGTCCTGAGGAGATACTGAGGCAGCTGGGACACTTCAGAGTCCCCAGAGAGCAGATATGTTGACAATACTCCTGCTAATGATGAGGCTGAAAGTCGACCATCTTCCTCTTACCTCCTTAATGCAGTAAGATTAGGGAGAAGGTGCAGAATCTGTTAATGTCATCACATATGTCTTTATACTTCAGCCCTGAACGGGACACAGCCAGACTCTCACAAACGTGCTGAGAGGCCATGAAAAGTAACAGTAAATAAGGACCGATCATGGTTCCATGCAACAGGGAGTCCATGTAACAGCCTGATTTTCTCTTTCTTTCACTTCCCCACCCCCAAAAGCATTTCCCTGAAGCTGCTACCATGTCACAAGTCAAAACACCAGTTACAAAAGTGCTCAATAAAACAAGCCCAGGCCTTCAGATATGGAGGATAGAGGTGAGAAAATCGGACCCCCATCTAAGGACATAAGTTATGCCATCTGATGTTGCGTCAGTTGGAAACAGGAAGAGCACAGAAACAGAAATGTGTTTCTGATCTTTGTAGCTCTTGGGTTTTGAAATGTGTTTGTTTGCACAGAACATGGAGATGGTTCCAACACCACCGAAGACTTACGGGCAGTTCTTTGCGGGGGACAGCTACATCATCCTAAATGTATGACCTATGAGATGCTGACCACAGTGACCACCTCATCATGCTTTTCCAGAAGCACATTTCAAATAGGCAGCAAACGGCCCATCACCAGGCTAACAGTCACATCATTTAAAACATTTAGTAAATACAACACAACCCACTCACACTATGACGTAAGAACAAAGGATCAGTTTTAAGAATAAATCACTTATCTAATAATATACCACCTAAAATTAGTGTAACATTTTTTGTCATTTTCTATTATGTTGTGCAGATGTTGACTGATATTATAACCACAGATAGTAACACAGTGTTTCATACATCTTGTCCTTCATTGGTTTGCCTGTAAAATAAACACACACTCATTCTCTCTCTCTCTTCCGGGCTGATGCAGACCCAGAAGTCCAGCAGCAGCTTCACGTACGACATCCACTTCTGGCTGGGCAGAGAGACATCACAGGATGAGCAGGGAGCGGCAGCCATCTACAGCACGCTGATGGACGAGCACCTGGGGGGCGTGGCCGTGCAGCACCGTGAGGTCCAGGGCTGTGAGAGCGACACGTTCCTGGGCTATTTCAAGCAAGGAATCATGTGAGCACCCCGCAACCCCCAGTGAGCTGGACAGGAGCTACGGTGACCCCAGTTAAGAGGCTCGTTTCCAGAGTTCAGGCCCAACCGCCAAGGCACACTCAAAACATGAGCTCCTTCTGAGGGAACCTGACATTGCACCTTTTTCAGGAAGTCGCCATTCTGCTACCGCAACATTTGATATAATAAGAAATGACATCCTCAACAGGGAAGTTAGAGGCAGTTAGCACATTTGCTTGACTAATGTTTAAAGATCACTGGTGATGCCACCGACTTCTCCGCCTCCGCCACCGGTGTATGAATGTGTGTGTGGATGGGTGAATGTGAGGCATGAATTGTAAAGCGCTTTGAGTGCTCGTAGGAGTAGAAAAGCGCTATATAAATGCAGTCCATTTACCATTTTACCATTCTCATGCACATCCTGGGGGGGGGAGGTTGGGGGAGGCGGTGCTGGTGTGTCAACCGTCTTGACAAGGTCCTCTGACACAGGTATAAGAAGGGCGGTGTGGCATCGGGCCTGAAGCAGGTGGAGACCAATATTTACAACATCCGTCGGCTGCTGCACGTCAAGGGGAAGAAGCACGTTGTGGCCGGAGAGGTGAGGGGGGCTCTTGTCCCAGGTTCCACAAGAGAACAGGCATTTCGGTACGCGGTGGACTGACACAGTTCCAGGTTTCAAACCAACCCCCCCCCCACCACTGTTTAATTTGTGGGCCATTATGTGAATGACAATCCCAGTGATAGTCTGTTTCACTTAGGCTGCTTAGGTCAAGCGCCTAAGTAGACCTAAACAGCCACTTCTTGTAATCACAAGCGTTGCTATTTAACCAGCATGCCCCTTGCTGCCCAAAGTCAGACCTGAGCACATGAGATCTTTACAATGCAGGCTTTCGTAGCCTCTGGTTAACACGTGTTTTACTCTATGCTTGCTTGTGTTCTGCATGGAAGACGGTCTGTTTTCAGTTTGTTATCTTTCGGGGTCAGGTGGAGATGAGCTGGGCCAGTTTTAACAGGGGCGACGTCTTCCTGCTGGACCTGGGCAACCTGATCATTCAGTGGAATGGACCCTTGAGCAACCGCATGGAGAGGCTCAAGGTAGGTCCGTTTCCAGCTGAGCCAGTATCGAGTCCCACTGCTCGGCCCCTGCTAACCACAAATGCACCTCACAGGGCATGAACCTGGCCAAGGACATTCGGGACCGTGAAAGGGGTGGCCGAGTGAAGGTGACTGTGGTTGAGGGTGACGATGAGAAGGCCTCAGAGGAGGCCATGAAGCTCATAAAGCAGGTCCTTGGGGAGAGACGGGAGCTCAAGGATGCCATCCCCGATGAGGTGGTGGACCAGAAGCTGAAGTCCAGCGTGAAACTCTTCCAGTGAGTTTTGTCAAGGATGTAGCCACTTTGCTGTGACATTGTGACATTTAACTCCTGCTCTCTTCACTAGAATCACAGATGCTGAGGGGAACTTGGTGGTCCAGGAGGTGGCCACCAAACCTCTGACCCAGGACATGCTCAACCACGAGGTGGGTTAGTAACAAGAGTGGAATCGATTGCACCAAAACAAGGCACACAATTTCACAGATACACCCATGTAGCATATACCATGTAGTTCAATGTTCAAAAAGGGTATCACACTGAATACATGCATAATAAAACAATTAAGATCTGTTAAAATGCCTAAAATTAATAAGTCAAATGCTGTATAATGGAAGACCACAAATTAACCAGTTTTAATATAAAGAGACAAGACTTCAAAACCTCAGCTCTGAAAAGGACTTGCTAACAAGTCGGTACTATTCAAGTGGGTTCCTACAGCCACAAGTGTATCATGGGGCCTGGGCCCAGAATAGGTCTCGTATCTGACACAGCAGACAGATTCAGGGATCTAGCAAAGAGTTTAGCCCAAACCAGGAAGTATTACGCAGCTCAAAACAAGAAATACCACCAAATACAAAATGGAGGGAGGGACAAAAAATGTCTGAACCAACCAAAATGAGGCAGCTCATAGGGCTGCATGTCATAGCAGCAGGGTTATCCTTAGCGAAAACTAAAACTATAAAGATCCATCTATCCATCCATCCATCTATCCATCATCTCCCGCTTATCCGAGGTCGGGTCACGGGAGCAGCAGTCTCAGCAGGGAAACCCAGACTTCCCTCTCCCCAACCACTTCATCCAGCTCCTCCGGGGGAATCCCAAGGTGTTCCCAGGCCAGCCAAGAGATATAGTCCTTCCAGGATGTCCTGGGTCTTCCCCAGGACGTCCTCCCAGGGGCACATGCCCAGAACACCTCACCAGGGAGGCGTCCAGGAGGCATCCTGACCAGATGCCTGTGCCACCTCATCTGGCTCCTCTCGATGCAGAGGAGCAGTGGCTCTACTCTGAGTCTCTCCCGAATGACCGAGCTCCTCATCCTATCTCTGAGGGAGAGCCCTGCCACCCTGCGGAGGAAACTCATTTCGGCTGCTTGTACTCGTGATCTTGTTCTTTCGGTCACTACCCACAGCTCATGACTATAGGTGAGGGTAGGAACGTAGATCGATTGGTAAACTGAGAGCTTTGCCTTTTGGCTCAGCTCTTTCTTCACCATGACAAACCAATGCAGTGCTCGCATCACTGCTGACGTTGCACCGATCCACCTGTCGAACTCCCGTTCCATCTTTCCCTCACTTGTGAACAAGACCCCGAGAGACTTAAACTACTCCACAGGCTTATGATCAAAAAAATAATGGAACAACTATAACGATACTTTTTTGTATACCGAAATCGAATGATATCAAAATAAAAAAATACAACTAAACAAAAACTATTGATATGCCTTCTGAAACTAAAATAAAACAGACATTAAATATGTTCTGTTACCATAAAAAATATCTAAAGTGATATGCTGACCTTTAATGACCATTATAAATACCTGGAATATGGCCTTGCCCATTTTTAAGGCATTAATGCATAATGTGCATTGTGTATTCATGCAGAATTTTCTATAGACCAGATACACATAATAGCTTTACAACCTTCAGTCTATCCCTAGAAATTCAATTACTAAAACTTAAATATATAAAAATTAAATAGAATAATATCTAAGACATAAAAAAATAATAAAACCATACTGAAAACTAACCAAGAGTTAAACTGGATTTCAAATTAAACACCTAAATATAAAAACTGAATAAAAAACAAAACAAAACTATAGTAATACTGGATAACATGGACTAATGCACCAGTGTCTCCAACTGGAGCAGGAAACACTGGAAACTGGGAAACCGACAACAGTGCCAAAGAAATACAGTGACAGATGGCCCATGTAATACACTAACCACATCAGGATGGCCCAGATTTGTCGTGTTTCCACTTTCCATTATTTGAGGGTGATGCTGAGTTGGGCTGGGGAGTATAAGCACTTCATGAAGTGTGACCCTAGGTGTCCTGGTGCATCTCCGACATCACTTGTCAATGACTTTCTGTTCCCCAAAACAGGACTGCTACCTGCTAGATCAGGGAGGAATCAAAATCTTCATCTGGAAAGGAAAGAAGGCTTCCAAGACAGAGAGGGCTGAAGCTTTGAATAAAGCAGAGGTGAATATGACAGGAGAACGGCTAAAGTACTACAGCACGTGCAACGTGCTAGGATACAGAACCCCCTTAGTGTGCATTTCCAGCAAGCAGATTTTTTTCTTCAGTACAGTTGTTCAATTTGTACGATATGATGGCTTTCAATTTATCTATACTTATGAATTCCTGCAGTTACTTAAAGCTCATTGTTAAGTACTACTTAAGGTTTCTTCATCATTTTAACACTATATAAATGATGTACTATTGTTATAAATATATATGAACTGTAAGAAGGCGATATGGAGGGGGGTGGTATGTGGCTCATTGGGTTAAGACACTGTGTCTGTGATCACAAGATCACCTGTTCAAATCCCTGGGTTGGTAAAGTAACTCACAGTTGAATCTTGCTTTCTCAATTGTACGTTGTTGTAGATAACAGAAACTGAAAAATATAAATAAACATGTTTTCAATTTAGGCATACAAGAAAGCAAAGGACTACCCTTCCTCGGTCAATGTGGAGACGGTGAACGATGGTGCTGAGTCGTCGGTGTTCAAGCAGCTGTTCCAGAAGTGGACCGTCAAGGGCCAAACAGTGGGACTGGGAACAACACATACACGGGGAAAAATTGGTGATTGTGCATGACGCAACTGGGAAATCAGCTGGACGAGACGTTCAGGCTTAGTTCTTTAAGCAAAGGCTGGAACTGGAGAGATCCACTGGTCTCCTCAAACAGTGTTCAGAATTGACCTGTTTTAATATATGAGCACAGTTCTGAGCAACAAACTTAATCTCTAAAATGGTGAAAGTCACTTTAAAAGCAGCTGGCTGACATGTGCCTTCATGTTTCCATCAATGAACCCAATGCTGCAGCCAAGGTGGAGCAGGTCAAGTTTGACGCCACGTCTATGCACGCCAAGCCTGAAGTGGCTGCACAGCAGAAGATGGTGGATGATGGTAGCGGTGAGGTGGAGGTCAGTGCTACTCTTCATGGTGCCTCCTTTAAAAACCAAATATGCATACATACTGAAATGGAGGCCATATTTTAACATGTCCCGGGGCCACCATTAGGTGTGGCGGATAGAGGACAATGAGATGGTCCCCGTTGACAGAAAGTGGCTGGGCCACTTCTATGGGGGTGATTGCTACCTGATTCTGTATAAGTACGAGGTCAGCAAGAAGCTCCACTACATCCTCTACATCTGGCAGGTTAGTAACTCTGCGGACTCTCCCCACCAAATGGTACAGCCAAATGCCAGCCACTTTCTGTAACCCCCTGCATGATACCAATGGCACAGGGCCGGCATGCTACTACTGTGGAGCTGACAGCATCTGCTTACCAAGCCGTGATCCTGGACCAGAAGTACAATGGGGAGCCGGTTCAGGTCCGAGTGCCCATGGGCAAAGAACCACAGCACCTCATGGCCATTTTCAAGGGCAAAATGGTCATCTATGAGGTAGGCTGGTACAACTGACTGACTTACCCCTGGTAAAAGAATAGCTATGCATCTCCAGAAAGCAGACCATTGAGGACGACTTGCATGACAGTGGTCCTGCCTTCCAATCTTGTTCCCGGTGGTTCCAAAGTTATGATGTCTGACTCATGTGCCCTGTATTCCCAGGAGGGAAGCTCCCGGGAAGGAGGCAAGCAGCCACAGTCCAGTGCCAGGCTCTTCCATGTTCAAGGCACCAATGAGTTCAACATCCGTGCCACTGAGATGCTGGCTCGCTGTGCCAATCTGAATTCCAATGATGTATTTGTGCTCAAGACAGATATCTGTTGTTACCTATGGTATGGAAAGGTAAGACAGCCCTCACTCTCTGTGGATGTGCATGTTTATGGGAACCACACCCTTAGGAAATGGAACCATTACAGAAAAAGTGCTCTGTCATGTCTAACTGCCTTCTGGATGACGTAACCGGGTTTACTATCTGCCAAGCTGGAAAATAACAGTGCATCCCGAACCTTGCAGGGCTGCAGCGGAGATGAGAGAGAGATGGGGAAAACCCTTGCAGACATCATCTCCAAGAAGGAGAAACACGTGATTGCTGAAGGCCAGGAGCCTGCAGACTTCTGGGTGAACCTGGGAGGGAAGTCTCAGTATGCCAACAGCAAGAGGTAATACTCATGTCTCCCAAGCTGACTGGGTCTCTGCTCAACCACTCTGTTTTTAAGGGACACTCACTTCTGACCCTTGTGTCAATGACAAGGCTACAGGAGGAGAATCACAACATTTCACCACGACTGTTCGAGTGTTCCAATCAGACTGGGTGCTTCCTGGCTACAGAGATCACACATTTCACCCAAGATGACCTGGATGAGGATGATGTCATGCTGCTGGACATCTGGGACCAGGTGAGGCAACATAATCCACAAATTACCGTTGGTCAGTATTAGAAGGTCTGATATACAAGCCACATTCTACCTAGAATCATCTCTTTAGGAATGACCTACACTCTTTCAGGTGTTCCTATGGATTGGGAAAGGTGCCAACCAGACTGAGAAAGATTCGGCAAATACTATGGCACAGGAATACTTGCAGACTCACCCAGGGGGTCGTGACATAGAAACGCCCATTCTGCTGGTCAAACAAGGGTTTGAGCCTCCCACCTTCACAGGCTGGTTCCATGCCTGGGATGCTCAAAAGTGGAGCGTGAGTCACCCATCCATCAATTATCTCCTCAATCCATCAACCATTTAGTCAATTGGACGTTATAAGTATATAAACAGTAGTAGAACCAGCACGATTTCTGCTGACTGTGATTGTTTTACATAATTCCTGAGATGGAAGTCATATCAACACTTCATCATGAGTCCTATACCTATACCTGTACTGTATGCCTCAAGGATGGGAAATCTTACGAGCAGCTGAAAGCGGAACTCGGAGACTCTACTGAAATAATCAAGATTACGATGGTAAGTCACCCTCTGGACAAATAAGAATAAATACCAGAGAGCTCTGGCTGTGGTAGCCAACTCAATGTTCAAAAAGACTTCAGGAATGAAATCGTTCTACTACCAGGTGACTCCACTCTTCCAAGAATGGGTAGTTTTTGGTTTATAAGAGGTCATGCATCTAGAACTCTACAGACATATAGGCTCAGTTTCCCACTAAGGTCTTGGTCAACAAGTACACAAATTCTCTGACATCTGAAAGTCATGTTTGGGTTGTTTCTATTTCTAGGATGTAGCAAAACCGAGCATCTCCACCATGGGGCAGGATTCCATTAGCGCAACCCCATCAGTCTTCCCTACATTCCCTGCAGACAAGCTGTTGAACTGCCCAATGGAGAACCTGCCTGAGGGTGTGGATCCCACCAAAAAGGAGGTCTGTACCCACAGAACATTAGAAGGAAAAGGGTGGAGGACAAGATCCATGAATAAACTCAGTGGGTTCTTATTCTTCAAAAAAATAATCCAGAGCAATAAGCTGCTCTGGCATATGCACTAGTCAAACCAATAAATAATGCAGTTCATTCAGAGCACAGCCACATATCAACCTTTGGCCGACGGAGAGCTTTTGTGACAGTGCTTCAAACATGCTGTAACGCAAAGTTCAGCTGAGCTGTGTCCCCTTCAACACAGGAGTACCTCTCCAATGATGACTTCACCAAGGTCCTGGGCATGGCACGACCCGAATTCTACTCCATGCCAATTTGGAAACAGAAGAACCTGAAGAAGCAGATGGGTCTTTTTTAGAACTGGCAGCAGCAGAAGAGAGCCTAAGACAAGCCTGCTGAATAGCATATGTACTCCCAAAATAGCCTGTGGTTAAAGTTTAGCTAGTATCACTGTGACTTAAGTGCCGCTGCACTCTCAGAAGTATTTCTGGTGCAAATATGAACTCTGTGTTGCCTGACGAGAGTATTTAAGTATATAAATGCATGAGAAAATCATATGACCTTCTGTAATTCTCTGGAAACATAAGAATGTAGCATTTTTGTACTACTAGTGTTAATCAAGTTTTCTAATGAGACCCCTCTGTAGTGAACTGTAGTTCCAGCCTGTCCCTATAACTTCCCACCTATACCAGCAGATCTACTCTACCACTAGAAGATCCACCCTACAATAGTAGATTCAATAATAGATTCAACCGACACCTGCAAAATCTAACGATTCCTTGCTTTGACTTTCTGCCTTAACCCCACCTTATAGGAAATTTACGGTGCTATAAGTATGATGTCAGTCACTAGGAGTAATTCACGTAGTTCATGTCTAATGACCTTTCTGAAGCCATAAATGTAATCTCATTCCCATGTTTTGCTCCATGTTGGGTTTTCCCTCCACTTCTCATCTGTGAACTCTGATCATTGTTTTCATTGCCACGGGTTCGCTCTTCACCCAGTCTCCATGTCATATGGTCCCAATTGCTGCCCTGATTGGAGCCGATGCTGAATGCAAATAAAATTACACAAACATGCCAGCTGGGTGTCATGATCAGATATATTCAACTCTGATCCGGTTTATGTGCATTCAGGTTATGTTAAAGTCTATACATTCAAGACTGAAAAGTCATTTTCACTGCCTTTGATCTTTCAAGAAACCATTTTTTGAAATCAATGTTTATTTTGGGAAAAGTGCTAAATTAATCCATATTAAATTACATAGTACATAAGATTCAGAAAATAATTGATAAATTTATTTAATAAGCCAATGTATTTGTGTAGGTGTACATACCACTAGTTGACACTAGTGAGCTTTAATCAGCTATTAGCTGTGATTTTGGGCCAACACCATGGATGGACACTTTGAGGTCATGTGACCTGCTAGCTAGGCCCTCCTCAAGTGGCCAATCAAAATTGCACATCCTACTGGAAATTAAAAAGAACACATGGAGCATCAGAAGGTGATATACCATGCGGAGCTGAGAAGCTCAAAGTCCTTTTGAAGGAAAAGTTTCACTGAACCCAACAGACATCAATGATTGCATGCAGTAACTGTCCTCCACCTTGTCTTCACGACAGGTCACGGTGTTGCATAATGATCGATGAGTCTCTGAGCCTCCCTCACACCGGTGATGTAGGCACCGTGGGTGGTGGTGTAAAAGTTTGTGTGAGTGGCTTCACCCGCAAACAGAACCTGGAGTGGCTGGGGAGGGATTACAAGAAAGAAACAGCCAGTGTGAATTAAGTGCGTTTCCCAGAGCTCAAATGGTTTTGATATGATGGGGCCCCAGGGGATTGTGGGTAGAGCAGTGGGCGGTATGTACCTTCACTTCGGCATGGATGGGGTTGAGGGGCAGTGGTTCTGCCAAGGCCTGGTGTTCATGAACAGCATCCACACCGCATGGCACGTAAGTATAGGAGCCCCGCACAAAGGGGTGGTGCCGCCACCTGGACAGGAAGACCCGGCTCGGCTTGGGCACTGGCCAAGAGGTGAAGGTCCTGAGCAAGCTGTGCAAACAATATCAGACTTACAGAACTTCATACATATGCAGGCATCACTCTTGAGCTAAGAGGCAATCAACAGCAGAGTCTCTTATCAACATTTTGATGAACACTCTTATGAACATTGTGAAACTTTGGAATATATCACACAGGCAAAGTCGTTGGTGACGGCCATAAAAACCAATAAACACTACAATCTCCTAACTGCACGTCCTACTGGGGCCTGCAGCTGCTATTCCAGCAGTGCCATGTTATGTGTTGGCCTTGCATGCTGCAATCCATTAGACAACCATGAACATGTTTGAGGCGTGCAGTGTTGCTAGTTAGTCACTCATGGTGAGTCTGAGCTGAACGTATTCATTTATTCCCACATAAAGCAGCCCCCAGCTATGGCTAAAAGCCTCCTGCCTGGCAGTCCACCACCCCTGACGAGTGGAATCCCAGGTCTCACATGTACCTCACACAGATGTCCCCAACCTCCTCGTCGCCCAGAGTCTCCATGTGCTCAGCCTCCCGGCCCGTGATCCAGCCACACAGCACTGTAGGGTGGCGGGCCACCACATCAAAGCCGCAGATCTTCTTGTACCAAGTCTTGAATGGATCGTCCTCCAGTGTCAGCCCCTCCTGACCCCTGGGTTCCTCGGGGCCGTGCTTCCACACCAACTGTATCCCGGCACAGTCGTCTGGCCAGAAGCGCTCATCAAACTTCAGGAAGATCTTGTCCACGGTGCCAAAGCCCAGCTTCTGTATGGCGCCAGCCTTCGAGTCGGGCAGGGCAGGCTCAAACATGTCTGCCGCCCTCTCCTGGAGGAAGCCCAGTGACGCAGTCATGATCACGTGGTCTGCTTCATATTCCTGGCCGTCCTCACAAACCAACTTTACAGGTTGGGATTCCTTGCCATGGTGGCCAGCGCTGTCCATGGTCCACCGGACAAGCTGTACTGGCTTGTTGCAAACCAACGCCTCCTGGGGGAAGCACTTCAGCAGGACGTCTAGCAGAGCCTGGTAGCCGCTGGTTCCAAGAGTGTTGAAGAAACCCCCCTCCAGGGCAATGTAATGGCTTATCTGGGAGGCAGACACCTCATAGAGGGAGGAGCTGGCCTCGTCTGTACACTCACTCCTCTTGCACCACTCGAAGACCTCCCTGGTCTCCTGGGTCAGGTCTGGGAATACCTCAGCAAACGCCTCGTCCAGGTAATGACCCAGGCTCCCAGACAGGTATCTGCCCTCCAGCTCGCCATAGAAGGCCCTGGCAGTCAGCCTACCAAAGAGGGCGCATACTTGCTCCACGTCGCTAGGGTGCAGCCTCCGCCCATCCTCCCTGAAGAAGTAATCATCAGGGGTGACAGAGTTGGGCAGACACATGGTGCTGGCGCCAGCCACCTCATGAAGAAGGCCATGCTCCCTTGCCAGGGTGTACAGTGGGTTGCCTTTCTGCCCATGGATCCAGTTTGCCCCCATCTCGATTATGTCAGAGCCAAAGGGTCGGGTGGTATCAATGCGACCCCCCGGCTTTTCCATGGCCTCAAGGATAAGCACGTGCTGAAAGCCGGCCTTACACAATGTGGCTGCAGCAGCCAAACCCGCTAACCCTGCCCCAATGACTATCACCCTGGCAGAAGCAGACATGTTACACAACCTGCATTGGGAAAGAGGAGACTTCAATTTAACGTGAATAAACACTGAAGTCATCCCAGATCAGCTACAAAAGTGATAATCCTGAATAACATTTATAGCACTTTCTTGTAGAGATATAACTAAAAGTCAGCAGAATACAACTTTTAAAACTCAAAACTAATATTTTATTGAAAGTTTTTAGATTTAATGTGATTTGTTAGATTAAATTAAATCAACATGTAGCTGTTACTGCTATGATTACATGCATGCTCCGTTATGTATGGACTGGCTTAAATATATAAATGAATGATAAAGTTTAAATGCCTTTCTTATTTCCTGATAATGAAAACTACTTACGGGACCGTGAGCCCAGCCTGCTTAACTTGGCCAGGAAATGGCAGGAAATGCCTTTCATCAGCCGAGTAACCTTTGGCTTCTATAAACTGCAGGGTGTTATAAAACAGAAAACAATGCCTGTGCATTGGCTGCTCCTTCACCATGCATTTTCCAATGGCAGGGGTGCAACAGAGATTTTTGAAGTGTGGGGGGGACCAAACAGTGAGCAAAAGGTCCCAACTTTTGAGATTAACCAGCCATGCTAAATATTTTGACTGACACTGGTCAACATACATAACAACGTTACTTTGTTGTCTGGTATGGAGTGGCCAATCACCCACAAATGGCCTATTGGACAATAGCATAAACAACAGACAGCCTTCTCTATAATGTGTTGCAAGTTAAAATTTACTGAACTCCAGTATACTGTAATGTTACATGTTACATATTAAAGACACATTCATAGATTTATTGTAACAGACACATTAGATCAAACTTAGATGAAATCGTTATTGTTGGCTTGGTATAGATTAAACCTGCATAGATTTTTCGTCTACTTACATTTCTTGCTATTTAAAAGAAAGCTGTGATAGATCTTTGTTTTTTTCCGGATTGCCTTTTTCTGTATGCCAGACCGCTTTGTAGTGGTGGGCGGATCGATCCAAGTATCGATAATATCGATAATAATGTTGGTATTGATATTGATCAATAAGTTTAATGAGATCGATACTTCAGTTTCAATTTCTCTCCTGAATGCACTGCGGCGGTCCGTGTAAGCGCTGTTGCTCTCAATTGCCGCTCCCGGCTGTCGCGTGACTCATCAGAGCCAGGCAAGCAAACAGGCTCACTTGCGCGGGCGCACACACATACACAAATAATACAGTGGCACTTCGGTATACGTCCTTAATCCGTTCCAGATCCTTGGACTTATACCAAACAGGACATATACCAAACAGGACGTATACCAAATGAATCTTTCCCATAAGAAATAAATGGGAAATTATTAATCCGTTTCCGTGAAAAAAAATACTATTGTTATTGGCATATTATACATTGATGGGGTTGTATAAAATAATTTTAACACGGCTTAATACTAAAATACATAAATACAAAAGCAATTAGATGAAATAAATGAAAAGTGATTATAGCACGGGTTGTTCACTGAATGGCAGCAACTGACGTACTGACGCTCGTGGGCATGCAGTCGTGGCTTTGTCTCGAGAGGTAAACAAGGGTAGCGCGAGGCGTCGTGACTCATTTTGACCCATACAAGTTCTATAGCACGCGAGTCGTGTTCCAAACAAAGGTCGTATACGAAGCAAATTTTTTTGTGTCCAAACAGGACGTATACCAAGTTGGACTTATTCCAAAGTGGACGTATGCCGAGGCACCACTGTATCTGTAATAAAGGATTGTAATAATGGGTCGCTGAGCCGTGCTTGCAATAATTAAACAGCAGATAGCTCGGGGTTTAATCACTGTATGGTGTTTATTACACCCGTACTATTATGGAATATTATGTAGCACTACATAATGCACAGAGAATGTAATCAATAGGACTCTATTAAGAAGCGTATGTTAACCGTGTAGAGTGACTTTGCAACTTTCAGATAATGCAGACCATGCAATTACTGCTGTGCACAATTAATGTGACTAAAAACAAGTATGAACTAGTAACTGCAAGCAGTGAGAAAAGGTTCCAAAGCTAATAGGATGGAATAAGCTAATGGAATGAGTCAGTTAAAATCAGTAGTTTAGCAATGATGGGAAAGTACAGACTGTAACTGCTGGCCAATGCATGTAAATAGTCAGAAAGTGGCAAATACTACTATGACAGGATGAGACCTGTCATGTTGACATTATAGTAGAAATGGTCAGCAAGTTAGGATAAAGGAAAAAGGGTAGATGAGAAACAGAAGGGAAATGTTGTTGTATCTGTTTAGGAGAAATATCACCAAAAGGCTGGAGTTAGATGACGGGAAAGGTAACAATTATTTAAATTTTTTTATGAGAAATAAGGACATTTCAGCTGAACTTGCTATGGTGGCTCTTAGACGTATATGGACAGTGGCCATAGCGCCCCCGTTTGACCGATCGACACCAAAGTTAGAAGGTCTGTCTGATGTCTTGTCCTACAGTATTGCTTCAAATTTTCTGAGGATTGGCTGAAGCATGCCTGAGATTAAGCTAATTTATTGAAATGGGCATGGAAACGGCATAGGTTGGGTGTGGCTAGTGGCCATACTGTACAGGCAGGTAAAGTTTCTTATATAAATTATCCATAAGGTAGCTGTCCTAATTGACCAGCTACCAGAAATACCTAGCTGGGGTGTACATTGTAAGAGTTATAAGAATATGTCATTTATTGAGTTTTTAAACATCACTATGGAATGCAACTCAACATCATTGGACAGTACATAGATCTTGATTTGGCATGACTCAGAGAAGTTGTAGTACAAAGGATTTTGACCAGTTATGTGTCACTCGAACAGAAATGAGAAAAATGTCAATTTCACTGGTTTGCAGCTTTGCAGACACATAGTACATCGCTGTAGCGCCCCCTATTGACTGATCAGCGTCATATTTGGAGGGCCCTTCCCCAGTACCGTCCTACAGGATCTTTTCAAGTTTGGTGATGATTAGCTGAGGCGGGCCTGAGATACGGCTGTCTGATTAAAATGGGCGTGGCTACAGTATGGTCTGGGTGTGGCTGATGGCCGTATCTTACAGAAAGTTTCAGATTTTTTAAATATTTATTTATCTGGACTGTCTCCTGATTTGAATGATACCAGATTTGTATAGATTGGGTGAAAATCCAGGGAGGTTAACGAAAAAACCTGTTTTCAGACTCTTACAAAATAGGCAAAAACGGAAAGAGGTAGGACCAAGTGCTATATGGCATTGCATTTGGCATAAAACACTGGATTGGCTGTGTAACAAATCTGTTTTATCTTTAACATTTCAGGAGAAATAGGCTGAAAAGCAAAACTTGTCGCTGTAGCGCCCCCATGTGGCCGATTTGGGTGCCCTTACCAGGGTGCGGTCATGATCTGTAGACACATGGATCATCCAGATTTAGTTAAGATTGGTGATTGCTAGGCCGATCAAATGAATGCTTGATTTTGATTGGCTCATTATGGCCACAATTTTATGACTTATGACTGCCATAGTATAGGTATGACCTCAGGCTTGGGGATAGTAGACATCTGCAAAATTTCATTTGAATTGGCCAAACAGTTCAGGAGATATTAAAAGTACGTATTTGTAGCGCCCCCTATTGACGAATTGCGGCCCGCCTTGGACCCTGTCCCCAGAATGGTGTAGCGAGGTAGAATTTCAAATTTGGGTAAGGTAGGCTAAGGCAGGAGAAAGTTATAGAAGTCAGACTGGAATGGGCCGAGTTTGGGCGTGGCTAGTGGCCGTGGGGTAGGCAAATGTCAGACTTTTTTTAATAATTCTTGATCAGCTCAGTGGACTGGTCGCTTTGACACTTCATTTGTCTGATTTGGTAGGACGAGGTAGGACTTTAAGGCAAAAGTAGGTTTTGCAAATTAGCAAAAAATCTAAGTAGGCGGAAGTTCATAGTCCAAATGGCAAGTTGGTAGAGGAAGGCTGTCTGTATCTGCAGAAAAAAGAATTTCAATTCTAGGACAAACAGGACAGGAGATATCACCGAAAAGTGTTTTGGGCGCTATAGCGCCCCCATCTGGCTGACAGACTTGAGTCGGATTATCTGAGTAGTGGGTAGGAATTGACATCTTGCTGCCAAATTTGGTCAGCCTAGGTCTTACGGTTTAGGCTGCACATTCAGTTTTAGGGCAGGAAAATAATAATAATCCTAAGAAAACCAATAAGGTTCCATTGCACTTCGTGCTTTGGAACCTTAACTAGTAACTGCAGGCAGTGACTGAAGGGTCCAAAGCGTAGGATGATCGTACTGGTCGGACAAACAGTAGAGGAGGGGACAAAATGTCAGACAGAACTACACAGTCCTGTAACAGGATGGAAATTTCTGAATGTAGGCCTGACAGGTCAGTAGATGTCGGACAAAACAGGACTGGTTTGGGTCTGTTGGTCTGAATAGTAGGTAGAAATCAGGATGGAGATTTCAGTGTCGGTCTAACAGGTAAGTAAATGTATAGTTTGTAGATATACGCACTTTCCTACCTGATGTTGTAAGTCTAAATGGTACAGGCTAAGCTTGTTTTATGCTGCCTGTGTAAGCACAGGTTGTGTTGCATATTCTTCACAAATGTGCTGAATTGCGGGACTGCTGCAGCAGTAATATCATGCTTTGTTATTTTCTAGGTTGTTCATTTAGACATGAGAAAGGCTGAAAGTATTAAATGGCATTCATAAATGGATTGCTGACTCCACCTGCTGGCCAGTTTATTAAAAATTGCAATTTCTGCAGCATAGACAGCCTGTAGCAGCATTGAAGTTTGATAAATTTCTAAAGGTCAAATGGCAGGATAATGAAAGGAAAATAAAGACATGGATTCAGATGAAGGGAATGGTTAACAATTCTTTGATTGTTTTATGAGAAATAAGGACATTTTAGCTGAAATTGCTAAGGTGGGTCTTAGGCGTACATGGACAGGGGCTGTAGCGCCCCCCGTTTGACCGATCGGCACCAAAGTTGGAGGATTTGTCTGTTATCTACTCCTACATTATTCCTTTAAATTTGGTGAGGGTTAGGGTTAGGGTTATATGTCGGGGTCAAGACCCCATCCTGTGCCCCAGTCACCCAGGACCACAGTTATGCACTGGCACTGACTGGGCCTATCTGCGTATCCACCCGCTTGCACCCCACGTCATCCCTAGATGGGGCTCAAATAATTTGTATGTCCCTTTTGTTTTGCAGGTGATGAAGATGTGAAGGATCCCAAGGAGTTCCCGAGACCAAGCAGCCAACCCGGAGGAACACAAGGAAGCTGTAGACGCCAACAGGTAAGTAATTGCCCTTTGATGACCTTTACATAAGAACATAAGAAATTTACAAACGAGAGGAGGCCATTCGGCCCATCAAGCTCATTTGGGGAGAACCTAACTAA
>JAODKC010000001.1:51572549-51598248 GCA_026777985.1 Mormyrops attenuatus | reverse complement strand
AAACTCAGGACAACAAAAAAGTAATTACCTGAAATATACGGCCAATTTTGTCAGTTGTCATGTCCTCTTCTTTTAACGTCACCCTCTTAGGACCCTTGAAAAGTGTGTAGGTTAAGGTTTCCATAGTCTAAATTCAGCATCCACCGATCCGTATGCGCTACTACTGGTAATCAGGGTCTCTGTTCCTCTCAATCTTCCGGGTCACTTTGCGTAGTCGAGAAATCAAAATGTCATATTCCATTTTTAGGCCAATATTCTAAAATCTCTTATTTAGAAAAAAATCATTTTTTGCAGAATAGAAAAACATAGTTTTAAGTATATATCTGAAAAAATGGCAAAAAATGATAAATGAAAAAAATGATCCGTTTTTTCGTTTTAAAACGGATATAAAATGGACGGAAGATACCCTGGCTCTGAACGCTTTGCCAATCAATTCGTCGTGTGACTTCCACCAACATGTGACGTCACCAGGTTCCACTGCTAATTTGGTCCGTCGGATAAAACTGACAAGAAGCTAAACGATTCCCAGACAGATATAAACAAAATATAAACTGGTTTCTAAAGTACTTGTTATTTTGATAAAGTACCAAAACGTAAAGAGAAGCACTTCTAATCATTCAGTCTTGTCTTTTGCTACGTACCTGTCTAAGAAACCCTACACGTGAAAACCTCGCTGGGCACCTCCCTGGAAAAGAAAAGAAATGGCGGCCAATTTCTACTTTACTAATGCTAATAAAGCCGTACCATCTGAGGGGAGCGGTACGTGCGAGTAGTTTTGACCGACTTGGGAGTCCGTGTGAAACAAGCACTTTTTCCAGATGTTCGCCGGTGCCGGAAGCGGTAAGTTGCGATCGCGTATTATTTGAGCGAGGCGCCATGCAGTGGGTGCAAGGGGAGCTTTGCTCGAGAATTAAATACCAATATGCAACAATTAAATGGAGCTAGTCTCGATATTTGTAGAATTACTTTCACATCAGTCTCGAATTCGGTGATTTTGTTATTTTGTTGTGGTTGGGGGGAGTAAAACAATGCATTGAGGTGTTCTGGGTGACTGTGAGTTTTAGTAATAAGTCAGTAAGAGCAAGGGTACCAGTGTTTACCAGTGTGAACAGCAGTGTAGCAAAAAAAAAGCTTTGGCGTTCCGGCATGGATGCCTCGGAGCTGGTTTTGAATCCCAGCATCTGCGCTGAAAGTCAAGTGAACGGCGACGGTATGGGTTGGACGAATCTAACAGGATTAAAACAAACACATTAATATACAGGATCACGTGTATATTTATGTACTTTATGTCATAGCTGTATGCAATGTATATGTATTTTGTGTACGTCAGAATTGGTGAAATAGTTGTTCACTTGGCACGTGGAAATTGTAAACAGTCTGTATATCGCTAGTCTTCCATGCTAGCTGTTATACCTGACATCCCTTATAGGACAACATGGCATTACTGTGGACCCCAAGGAGCCGCACTTCTGTGGGAGGTGCAGACAGAGTCTTCCAGAGGGCTCACTTCTTTCCTCCCATCAATGTCCAGCCCCAGCTTTGATGGCTCAGGGGGGCGGTCCTGGGGAGGCAGGCTGGCCAGGCTACAGGTGCCCGCTGTGCGAGGGCACCTTCAATCTGGCGGGAGCTCTGAAGCAGCACTTTCGGATGCACCATGGCGAGCCTGGGGGGCCGGTGCTCTGCCCAGAGCCAGGGTGCTCATTCAGCAGCATAGACCAGCGCACGTACCAGCAGCACCTGAGCATGGTGCATGCACTGCAGCCCGTGCTTTGCCCCCAACGCTCCTGCCGCCAGGCCTTCCGTACGGAAACTGAAATGGAGCAGCACCGTCGGGCTCACTTCCCCTTCCACTGTGCCCACTGTCCCTTTGTCACCACAAGTGCCAGACAGCTGAACAAGCACTGCCGCGAGCACCGGAGTCCTTCAGGGGACTGGGAAGGTAACACATGAATCCAGGTCCCTGTGCCCTCTCGTGACTGCTCAGCAATGAAGATTTCCATTCCCAGTGGTTCATATGGTTATTACCATTTAAATAACACTATTCAATATTATGGTCGAATGTCCCTGTTAGGATTCAGCATAAACCTCCTGCTCTCTTTGACCTAGGAGAAAAGGGAGGAATAGAACCAGAGCAGCCTGAGAAGGAAGATGAGCCCCAGCAAAGGTCTAAAAGGGGCAGCGAAGTGCAGCCAGTGGATCAGGCAGCTCACATGGATAAGCCCAAGGACCGCTGCTTTAAAAGTATTCATTGCTTAATGTTGCTCAGAAGTGGTAGAATTGTACAGTGCTAGTTTTAGAGGGGCATACACTAAAACTGTCTGTGAAAGATGCAAATGTAACCTCACCAATGTATAGACTGTGTATACTGTGCTCTGTGAGAATGTGGGAAGGTTAGTAGTGAAATCTCAGAGATCACCAGTGCTACCAAATATTGATTTTCAAGTTGTAATGATGTCCTTGATGCATCACACTGAATGTTTCCTGGGTTTGCTCACCATGGAGAACATATGTTGGTCTCTGTAAGTTGTTTCATTAGCTAGTGTCAATTCATTTGCCACTCTGAAACTGATGTTGCCCCCCTGCCCCCATTCTTTGCCCAAGGTCATGTAGCCGAGGGCACGGAGCACCTCTACCGCACCCACATGTGCCCCGAGTGCCGCCGCTGCTTCAAAAAGCGCACGCACCTCCTGGAGCACCTGCACCTACACTTCCCCGACCCCGGTCTGCAGTGTCCCACCTGTCGGCACCACTTCACCAGCAAGAGCAAGCTGCGCATCCACTTGCTGCGGGAGTCTGGCCAGAAGCCCCACCGCTGCCACCTGTGCACATATGGTGCCGTCGAGCGCAACTCCCTGCACCGCCACTTGGCCAGCGTCCATGGCGGGGAGGGCGGGGCAGCCCCTTCGGATGTCTACCCTTGCCCCACCTGCGGAGAGGTCTTTCTGCAGAGCCAGGCCCTCAAGGCCCACATGAAAGCACACCAGGCCCTGCCAGCGGGCCGCCAGCCCCTGGCCTGTTTCCAGGAGGGCTGCCCCTTCCGTGGTGCTGACAGGAGGGCACTGCAGACGCACGCGCAGGAGACACACGGTGTGGAGGCAGTGGAGTGCCGGTATCATACCTGCGGCGCCTTCTTTGGCAGCCAGGAGGACATGGAGGCTCATCGGCGTACCCACCTGGCCTTCCACTGCCCGCACTGCAACTTCTCCAGCTCCAACAAGAGCAGCTTCCAGCGGCACAAGCGGCAGGGCCACGCTGGCCCAGCAGAGCTGAGCTGTGCCTTCTGCTCCTTCACCACCTTCAACCCTGTGGAGTTCAGCGAGCACTTAGGACGCCTGCACGCCAATGAGAAAACGCACTGCTGCCCTCAGTGTGAGTTTGTCACAGCGCACAAGCGTGTGCTGGGGAGGCACATGCTGCTGCACACCGGTGAGAGGAAGTCCCCGCAGATGACTGATCCACATCGACTTGGTCCAGTCCAGCCCTGTTGATGTCTTGTGGTCTGTATTGCAGGTGAGAAGCCCCACAAGTGTAAGCTGTGTGACTTCCGGTGCCGGGATGAGACCTACTTGTCAAAGCACATGCTGACCCACTCCAGTGACAAGAACCACATGTGCTCTGAGTGTGGCTACGTGACCAAGTGGAAGCACTACCTGAATGTGCACATGCGCAAGCATGCTGGTGACCTCAGGTAAGGCCTTCACCAATTTTCCAGGATGCCCATCCTGCTTGGCTGTACATCAGTGCAGCTCCACTCTCCCCACAGGTACCAGTGTGACCAGTGTCCATACCGCTGCCACCGCTCTGATCAGCTGAGCAGCCACAAGCTCAGGCACCAGGACAAGTCACTGATCTGCGAGGTATGCGCTTTCTCCTGCAAGCGCAAATACGAGCTGTGCCGGCACATGCAGCTGAAGCATAGCGGTGGGGAGCAGCAGGTACCACTTTTCCAGTGCAGGTACTGCCCATACAGCACACTCTACCGGCAGGCACTGCACAACCACGAGAACTGCAGGCACACGCGGCACCACGAGTTCCGGTGTGCACTCTGCCCCTATGTCACCTTCAGCAGCACCAGCCTCTTCTTGCACAAGAGGAAGGTGCATGGCTACATGCCAGGGGACAAGGCATGGCTGGAGAACTACGCTAAGATGGAACGTGAGCGAGGCGGCACCACCATTGGCTTCCCGGAGAAATGGGACGAGGTTACGGTGGGGGACCAGCAGGTGCCCTCTGAGGCAGGGGAAGCTCCCAGCCAATTGGAGGGCAGCTTGCAGATCATGGGTAGGAGTGGTGAAAACGAAATGACCGCAGATGCCACTACGTTCACGGATCAGGAATCTGAAACGGGCACAGAGGGAATTGACTCGGAAACCAGGGTCGGCACTAACACCAGCAGTTTTCAGGTGGCTGCCACTGATGGCAACGATGGAGAATGTTGCCTGTTGGTTTTGACCTCCATAGTTCAACCTGAAAGCATGCCTAAGACCTGCATGCCGGGAGATGTTGAGAGCGGGGGGATATCAAGTTTGGAGAGGCAGCTTGATCTTAAAGCATTTCCAGCTGAAGGGGGGAGTCCCATGTGTCCTTCCGAAAGACAGAGTGAAGATGACCGAGAAGGGGCACTGGTAGGGGACAGCGAAGGCCAGAGTGATAGAGAGAAGTCATCGATCCCAGAAGCCAATGCATCTGGCCACATGGATGGTGCCGCAGTAGAGTCGTCCTGCTCCGAGTCCCACCTCACGGTCCAGCGGAGGCATGACAAGGAGCAGGCAGAGGCCCTGGTGCTGGAGGGCCGTGTGCAGATGCTGGTGGTGGAGGCCAAAGCCCGGGTGCACCGATGTGACTTCTGTGCCTTTGCCGCATACACAGAAGCCGCCCTAGCACATCACCGCCGTGTGTCCTGCAGAGCCAGGCGAACAGTGCTGAGGTGCAAGAACTGTGGAGCGATCTACAAACAGCAGCGTGGCCTGGACACCCATCGGCTCAGGAAGTGTCCTGTGCTCCTAAAGATGGGCAGGAGGTTCCCCGTCCCAGCAGGAGTCAGACAGCCAGGAGTTTCTGACCAACAGTCACAGGATCAAAGGAAACTGCATCATCCTGGAACTGGGGCACAGGACAGAAGAATGGGGCCACTTTCTGAAGAAGCAGTCACTAAGGCATCAGAGGGACCTGAGAGACAAGGCATGGAGAGCAACATAGCAAATGTCCACATAGACACCCCTGAACACGAGAGAGATTCAAACATGGGCGAGACACATGCGGCGGGCAAACAGGATATGGTTCTTGGAGAGATAGACTCCGTACCTCTCCCCTCAGGGACAGTGGAAGGGCAGGGATATAGTAAGGCTCCTTCTCAAACTAGGAGCTATGAGGAGAATGAGGGTAGGGTGGCAGGAGAGTGGAGCACTGAGGAGCAGGACAGTGGGAAGGTAATGGAGAGGATGGGCCTCCGCTTCTTCTGCCCCAGTTGCCCGTTTGCGTGCCATCAGGAGCGAGCGCTCAACACTCACCGGCGGCGAGGCTGCCTTAAGCCCGGTGATATCCAGTGCCAGAGCTGCTCCTTTGTGGCCAGATCACGTGAATCCCTGGAGCGCCACATACTGGTCCATCCAGGCCAGCGGCTCTCCTCGGCACCGTGGTGCCGGAAGACCTTGCTCCAGTGCAAGCTATGCCCATTCACCTGCAAGCAGGCACGCTGTATGACGCAACATGTGTCCTTGAAGCACGAGGGCATGCGCCCCCACCGCTGCCGGTTCTGTACCTTCAGCACCACGCGCCGTTACCGCCTGGATGCTCATGAGTCATTGCACACGGGTGTCGGTCGGTTGGCCTGTCGGCTCTGCGACCACACCTTCGGCACTGCCTCCAAGCTGCGGCTGCACCAGCAGCGTGTTCATGACCGGCAGCCCACCCACTTCTGCACGCTCTGTGACTATGGTGGCTACAGCTCCAATGATGTGGCCCGCCACAACCTCAGCTGCCACACGGGGGAGCTAAAGTATGCCTGTGACCTCTGTGCCGCCCACTTCAGCTCCAACGCAGCCCTTAAGCAACATTGCCGTCGCCGACACCAGGATCCCGGCAGCCAGCCTTGCCCTCGATGTGACTTCATGGGTCGCAGCCGGGCCACTCTTGTGGCCCACCTGCAGCGGCAACACCCACGGCTGGAGTGTGCCCCCTGTCGCACCGAGTTCCTGAGCCGTGAGGCCCTGGAGGAGCACCGCAGAACTCACCTGACCCAGCGTTGCCCAGCGTGCCCCTTCGCAGCACGTGGGAGGCAGCTGCTCGCACAGCACCTGCTGGACGAACATGAGGATGGCTCCCCGGAGGACAAGCCGCTGAAGTGTGCTGCATGTGACTTCGCCTGCCGTCACCAGTTGGTGTTTGAGCAGCATGTACGCTCGCATGGCGGCACCCGCCTATACCGCTGCACTGACTGCCAGTACTCCACCCGCAACCGCCAGAAGATCACCTGGCATATCCGCATCCACACGGGTGAGAAGCCGTATCGCTGTGAGCACTGCAGCTACACCTGCGCTGACCCCTCTCGGCTCAAGGTAAGCCCCACCCACCAGTGACTGACTAGCCCTGCCCCGCCTGTCCAGTGATTTCAAAATCAGAATTCATTTTATTGGCCTACATGTACTAGGAATTTGTCTCAGCAGTATTAGTGCATATATTCAAAAACCACATACAACATAAAGTCAAAAGAAAATAGATTTAAAATTTTAAGCTATAGCCCAAATCAGTACAGATTGCAGTCAGTGAACTGGTGTTTACAAAATGTACAGTATGTACAACATGGCTTGATGGCTGAAGCGGCTCCTCTCTATTGCAGTACCACATGCGGATTCACCAGGATGAGCGCAAGTACTTGTGTCCAGATTGTGGCTATAAGTGCAAGTGGGTGAACCAGCTGAAATATCACATGACCAAGCACACAGGTAATGACTGAGCCCCCCCTGGAGGTCAGCACAGGCACTGCTGCAGCCTCCTTTGCTCAATTGAATATAGAGATGGTTTGTTGTCCAGTGAGACTTCTGTGATGTCTCAACAGGTGCCAAGCCATACGCGTGCGAAGAGTGTGAGTACCGCACAAACCGGGCAGATGCCCTGCGTGTGCACCGTGAGACCCGCCATCGCGACACCCGCGCCTTCATCTGTGAGAAGTGTGGCAAGGGCTTCAAGACGCGCTTCCTGCTCCGCACGCACCAACGCCGCCACAGCAACACCCGGCCCTATGTGTGCCGTCTCTGCCACCGTGCATTTCGCTGGCCTGCGGGACTCCGGCACCACTTCCTCACACACTTGGAGTGCCAGCCCTTCTTCTGCCGCCACTGCTCCTACCGGGCCCGCCAGCGCTTCCAGGTGGTCAAGCATCTCCGCCGGCACCACCCCGAGCAGCCCTCAGAGCAGGGTGTGGGCCAGGACCCGGGGCCACACTCAGTGTCACTGCAAGAGGCCCGGCTGGGCGAGAAGGAACAGGAAGGCGGGTCAGGGGAGGAACGGGAATTGGAGGTTGAGCTAAGGGAGGAACGGGAACAGGAGGGTGGGCAAGTGGAGGAACAGGAACAGAAGGGTGAGTCGAGGGAGGAACAGGAGCCAGAAGATTGGCAGAGGTCAGAGCAGGAGTAGGCCTCGGACTCATTAGTGCCCCCAGCTCGCGCCCTGGACTCTCACAGTCTCTCACAAGTAACAAGAGCGAGCTGCAGAGTGGCCCCTCTGTGTGGGAGCCTTAATGTTAAAGTTGTGAGGTTTATCACATGGCTGCAGTATTGTTAAGATACAAATTTTTGTATCTTACCAATATTGTATCTTATTGTTCTTTGTATCTTGCGAATCTTTGCCTTGAACCACGTGACACTGTATGTGACCAACACTGTGTAGCCAAAACCAAACTTCACATGTGGGTCTGTGTATTGTGTATGTGACGCCTCCCCTACAAGTTCCTCACTCTGTTTCGTGTGTTCACTCTGAGGCCATTGACGAGCTCTGCCCCAGCAGTAAACCTGAACCTGTCAGACAAGTGACAGGCAGCAGCTGCAGCATGAGGCTGGCGTCAGAGAAACTGGAAAATTGATAGTTCTTCTGAAATTTACGTACATTTAGCAGACGCTGTTGCCCAAAGCGATGTATAAGTGAGGCGGACAGTACAAGTAAACCAGCTTATTGGCCAGTTATTAGTTCTAAGATCAGGTGGCATTTAGATGGCACTGCAGGCACACAACTTTTTGATCTGTGTAATGTTAGCAAAAAGGTAGGTTTGGACACAAAGGCTTTTTCCTTCTATATCAACCTGAATTTTGTTTCCTGTCCTGTTGTCTTCTGGTTTTTATTCACTATCCATTTACGCTAAACTGTGGAAGGAGGTAGCGCTGGTGATTTTTTTTTTTTCTTTTTAAGCGCTTTGGAGTAGACATGTTGGAAAAGGCACTGTATAAAAATAAACTGAATTTGTGAACAGGATCATACCAAAAAAACCTGTGGCACAAAGTACATATGTTCAGAATCAAGATTATATTTAGTAATATTACTCATATAAATTAATAAACGTGATTAAGAAACAAACTAATTAATAAGTGATACACTGCCTCTTCCTTTACTGCTCAGTCACTTTGGGGCAGTGTGTGATTCGGTGGGGTGACATCTGAAGGTCACCACTTCAAGCCCAGTCTCGGCATGTCTGTGGATCCTTGAGCAAGGCCTTTAACTCCCAGCCCTCTGGGGGCCGCAACAGGTGGCTGTCCTTTGTGGCCAGCTTGCTCTCACCTACAGAGTGCAAGCTGGGGGAGGGATAGAGAGAATTTCCCCATGGGGATCAATAAAGCATCTGTTGTTTATGTTTTTTTTTTTTTACTTCTTCAGTGGGATCTCAAATATGACTTTCTGCCATTCACACACACTGCCACCTAGTGGACAGGAGAATGAATGGCAAATTTCGTTATACTTCAACCTCCAAAACGCCTTAAGAAACACTTCAGATGACATCTACAAACCACTTCACCCTGGTGAAGAACGCTGAGTGCTCAGTAGGCAATATCGGCAAAATGTCAGAGATATTTTTGGTTAGAATGTTTTGTTTGTTTTTTTTAGCAATCAAATTGAAATGTGTAGTTATGTCAGTTAAGCACTTAGCCAGCAATTCTACCCTTACAAGAAACACTGCTTGAAGCATTGTAATAATAAATTTAATTAAGGTATGTAAAATACTGTACACATAAAAGAAACTGACTCATTATAGGAAAAGTTTTTTTTTTATTTAATACTTAAAAAGAATTTGAGTACGAATGAACATAAACCGCTTTGGTCAATAATGTACTTCTGAACTCAGATTGCACCTAATATGAACACGATAGATAAATAAAATTGGTTGTGTTGCCACCACTTGTACAAATGGTATCTTTGCTTAGTTTGCAAATTACAGTAGACTGGTTCAGGCCAGATTTTGCTTATGGAAATCATTTCCACACAATCAAGAAAGAACATTTTTAGAACATTTCAGTTCTTCCTCATCAGCCATGCTGCACACTGTTAACTCGATAGCGTAGCCTACCTATCTATGGACCATGTTGTTTAGTTCATGACATGAGTGAAATATTATTAGCAGTCAGATGGTATACAGTTTTTTTTTAACTTACATAAGTGGTTAAAAAAAGATCAGATAAATTTCAAGTTCTAGACCTAGTGACTAAGTTGAGATACTGAATTGTGGAGCTGAACCGGATAACTGACCAATAAGTAACATATAGCACTGAACACATTGGTCTGTTTTTGTTATAGTACTGTTACAGCCTATGAACACACAGGCATTTACGGGATAGGCACTTGCCACTTAGTTCTGTCACTATACTACAGTTTTTCTTGATTGCTTTGACACATTTCATGAAACATTTCACATTCACAAGACTATAACAGCATTTCTCAAAACACTTCATGCATATAGCATAACACTACGATTTAGCTGCAATAGCCTGTAACTTACCCAAAGCAATTAACTCAAGTATCAAATGTAAATAATTCCACCAATGAATTAGTCAGTGCCACCAAAATGAAAAGTACAATCAACATCATTTTAATCATGAGAGTCAAAATGCCAGTGTAAGTGTGCTCCTGAGCTCCACAATTCTCAATGTAGTAGGCATATAGGTTTCCATTTTCTGATTGTCACTGACTGATCATTTGTTTTTAGCAAACTGTTTCTTATTTATGTAAAGACACCAGTTTAAACATTGCAAGTCTCTTCATTACAGTATGTAAAGTTCACCGGCAAGAAAAAGCACTCTCACGTACATGTAACTTTTTCGAGTTCTCAAGACAATACAATAGTAAACATAGCAAAAAGGCAATACAAGAAGAAAATAACAAAATGCACTGTAGCAAACAAAAATACAACAATGCTGCATCACTTCAACTTATGGAATATATCCTTTTGACAGCGTGGTTAACTGTTTTGCATAGGGTGGCTAACATGATGATCACATAGATCCATCCATCCATCCATCATCGCAGAAGGAACATTATGGTGTGGAGATTACACTTGTTGTTTTGCAAATGTTAATTGCCATTTGAGAAAGGCTCCAAAGCAATCAAGAAAAACTGTAGTAATATTAAATTGTGCATTTGTAACGGGCCATTCATTGGAAGCTCAGCCTAGCTGCACTCCTGCCTACAGTGCCTCGAAACAGTATTTATCCCCCTTGATGTTTGTCCTGTTTTGTCACATTACAAGCTGGTATTAATGGATTTTTGGGGGTTAGAACCATTTGATTTACACTACATGCCTACCATGTTAAAGGTGCAAAATATTTTTTTATTATTACACAAACAATACTTAAGATGAAGAAACAGAAATCTTGAGTGTGCATAGGTATTCACTCCCTTTGCTTTGAAACCCCTAAATAACAGCTGGTCCTACAAAATAACTTTATAAGTCACAATTAGTTGATTAAGATCCACCTGTGTGCAATTAAAGTGTCTATCACTTGAAATCTGTATAAATCAAGCTGTTCTAAAAGAACCTTGACTCTGCAATGCCACTAAGCAAGCAACCAGAACACCAAGGACCACTCCAAACAGGTCAGAGACAAAGTTGTGGAGAAGTATAGATCTATTATAGTAAAACAGAAAGAATACTGCACCACCACAAACCTGACAAGAGAAGGCTGCCCACCACAACTCAGACTGGGCAAGGAGGGCATTAATTAGAGATGCAACAAAGGCACCAAAGATAACACTGAAGGAGCTGCAATGATCCACAGTGGAAATGGGAGTATCTGTCCATAGGACCACTTTAAGCTGTACACTCTACAGAGCAAGGCTTTGTGGAAGAGTGACCACAAAAAAAGCCATCCTTTAAAGAAAAAGTAAGAAATCCCGTTCGGAGTTTGCCCAACAGCATGTGACAGACTCTCCAAACACATAGAAGAAGATTCTCTGGTCAGATGAGACCAAAATTTAACTTTTTGGCCATCATGGGAAACACCATATGTGGCGCAAACCCAACACTTCCCATCACCCTAGGAACACCATCTGAGGCCAGTGAAGTGAAGCACCACAGTGAAGCATGGTGGTGGCAGCGTCATGTTCTATGGATGTTTTTCATCTGTAGGGACAGGAAAGCTGGTCAGGATTGAAGGAAAGATGGATGGCACTAAATACCGGGCAACTCTTTAGGAAAACCTGTCAGCTAGAGATTTGAGACTGTGATGAAGGTTCACATTCCAGCAGGACAATTACCCTAAATATACTGGTAAAGCTACACTGGCTTGGTTTGAAGGGAACACACAAATGTCTTAGAATGGCCTAGTCAAAGTCCAGTTGAGGATCTGTGGCATGACTTGATGATTGCTGTACACCAATGCAACCCATCTAACTTGAAGGAGTTGGAGCAGTTTTGCCTTGAGGAATGGGCAAAAATCTCAGTGGGTGGCTAGATGTGCCAAGCTAATAGACGTATCCCAAGAGACTTGCAGCTGTAATTGCAGCAAAAGGCAGCTCTACGAAGTGGGGGTGAATACCTATGCACACACAAGATTTGTTTTTCTGTTATCTTGATTATTGTTTATATCAGAATAAAAAATTGCATCTTTAAAGTGGTAGGCACGTTATGTAAATCAAATACTGCTAACCCCCCCAAAAATCCATTTTAATTCCAGCTGGTATTGTGACACAACAAGACAAACATCAAGGGGGATATATTTGCAAGGCACTGTGATTGACTAGGCTGGGCTCTCCCTTAGAGATAAGGTGAGGAGCTCGGTCATTCGGGAGGGACTCGGAGTAGAGCCGCTGCTCCTCCGCATCGAGAGGAGCCAGATGAGGTGGCTTGGGCATCTGGTCAGGATGCCTCCTGGACGCCTTCCTGGTGAGGTGTTCTGGGCATGTCCCACTGCGAGGAGGCCCTGAGGAAGACCCAGGACACACTGGAGGGACTATGTCTCTCAGCCGGCCCGGGAACACCTCGGGATCCCCCTGAAGGAGCTAGATGAAGTGGCCGGGGAGGGGGAAGTCTGGGTCTCCCTGCTGAGACTGCTGCCCCCGACCTCGGATGAAGCGGGAGATGATGGATGGATGGATGAATGTAATTGACTAATCGACAGCACATATGTAATGTGCTATTTGCCTTACTTGTATGTTGCTTTGGACAAAAACATCAGCTAAATAAACTAAATGTTAATGCATTGTTGGATTGCGATGACTGAAAAACTTATTGTGAATACAGTTGCAACAGGTCATTATTGTCACATCATCCACCCCTAAGGTGGGCATTAACAACAATGCAGAGAGACATCTGCTTTCATATAAAACATGAAACTATTAGAAAATGTGAAAAACATCTTTTTCTTTTCTGAGATGTTCAGCTTTATTAAAGTTACAAAGCAAACATTAAATATTTTCTTTAAAACACTGACATCCACATAATCACAAAAGTTCATTTTGTTTTGCTTTTTTGTGATAATGATTATCCACTGCCCATTCCCATCCTGTGCAGCATTCAGTGATTATCACTTTTAAAGACACTTTTAACCTTCTTTGAACATCATTTTCCCAGGGGCACGTCCAGCCTAGCTGAGTCTGGACTCAGATGGTGATCCTTCATGAAATATATCTCTTGGTAAGAGGCTCCAGTTGGCTACCTGTCCGCCTGTTAAACTCCTTCAGGATGTGGTGTTCTTTCTGGAACATCTTATAATGATAAGGAAGGACTTTAACCACTTAGAGTGACACACATGTAATGATTTCAGTATCTTTTTTTTCTTACTGTTCTACTGCTTTCACGGAAACATACAAACTAAATAGATGACTACATTTAAAACATACCTTTTTCCACTCTTCCTCTGTGTCATGTTTGTACCCGAGGAGATGACAGATCCCATGCATGGTGACAATCTGTTACAAGTTAAAAGTGAAACGTAAAGGCCCGGGAGATGATGCCTGAAATCCCCATGCATATGCACACTCATTTCTACATACAGTTAGGGTGCTCTGGAAGTCATCTGGTGACCCGTTGCACTGCTGCATAATAAGCTCCACTCCCAGGAATATGTCCCCTAGATTGAGATCATCATTGGTAAGACTGCTTGGCAACTTCCCAGCCTGTAGGTCCTGCGCGTAGAAGGACACAAGCTAAGGTCTCTCACAACATTATTCTAACACGCGAGTTGGTGCCCCAGCCAGCGGCAGACAGACACTCGCCTCGTAGAAGGGAAAGCACAGGACGTCCGTCGGCTCGTCGGCGCTCCTGTAAGTGCGGTTAATGCGTCGCATCCTGCGGTTGTCCACGCAGATGAGTCCCAGATCGAACCGTTGGATGCCCAAGATACGCCGCAGAACTTCGGTATCCCGGCGTAAGCATGCTCGGCGCAGCGAAACGGCGCTCTGCAAGTTGCGGATAAGCAGGCTCATGGCGCTGCTTGTTAATTTGGATAATGGTTGTTGACTGTGTTGTTGTGTCTTATACTGACAAAAAATATAGAGTCAAGGGTTCGTCTAGAGATATTTAATCGAACTATGTACATAATTTGACGGTTGCGCCTTCTATCACTATAAAAACGCTTGTGCTACTGTCGGACGCAATTTCCCATAATGCTCTGCAAACTGCTCGCATAACTTATAATACACAACAATTATTACAGCTGCTAGTACAGATAGAGGAAAGCTCCGGGCTGCACCAGGGTAAAGCTCTCTGCACGTTTAAAGCGCATTTAATGTAAATAATCCCGTAGGCGATCAGGTAGCCGCCAGCGAGCCCCGGGATGCGGTTTCTTGACCCGGAAGTTGTTCATCCGCGCTGGGGAGACGGAGTTGGGAGGCAGTTTGTTTGTGCGTGAGTGTTATGGACGGTTCGTATATTTCTGCAGATGTGATACAGGCGCGGATAGGCCGAAGGACGCCGAAATCTACCGCGCTGTTCGGACCAGGTATCGACTTTTGACGGCCGTATTTTTGGACTTTGGACTAATTTTTGCACGATGAATCCGTCTGGGCTTTTCGGCAGACCGCAAGGCGGATCGTTTCAGTCCCCCGGCGCCCCGACCTCGGGGCTCTTTTCCTTCGGCCAGCAGAACGCCCCTTTCGGACAGCCGCCTGCCTTCAGCCAGGGCACCGGCCAGACCTCGCTCTTCAGCACAACGTCTGCCTTCGGGCAGACCGGTTCCCATTTCGGGCAGCCAAACGGGACGGCGCCTGGACAGGCCCCGACCTTCGGCTTGTCCGGTTCTGGGAGTCAGACCCCGTCGTTTGGACAGAGCGAAACCAGGTTCGGCCCGCCGCCCTCCTTCGGGCAGCCGGCCGGAGTCGGTCAGAGCTCTATCTTTAACCAGAGCCCGGTTTTTCCCCAGACCTCTGCCTTCGGACAGTCCGCCGGATTCGTTCAGCAGACGCCCGGCTTCGGCGGCTCTTCCGCTATCTCTCAGTCCTCCTCTGTTCCCCCTTCCTCGGGGTCTAGTCAGCCACTGAGATTCGGACAGCCGTCTGTAGGGTCGTCTTCGGTGTTCTCCCCGGGAAGCGTCCAGGGCCGGGGATTCAGCACTTCAGAGTTCAGCTTCAAGCCGTCAGAAGCAGCTGTGTTCAAACCTATTTTCAGCGCCAGTCCTGAACCGGCTGGGTCCCAGGCTGTGTCCGAGTCCTTTAGTTCCAGCCCATCCAGCACCACCGCTACCAGCATGGACAGCAGTGGGCCCGCTCCTGCTGCCTCTGGGTTCCTTCCCGGAGCATTGGGTTTCAGCTTCTCACAGCCCATCGCAGTGTCGAGCAGCATCCTCCCCACCAAAGATGCACATCCCAGCACCACGCAGGAGTTCAGCTTCTCGGAACCGGCAGCACCCTCTGGAGGTGCTGGCAATGGCCTGGGTGGGGGGTCCTCCCAGGCCACCTCTGTCTCCAGCACCCCCCCTTACAGGTTCTCTGCCTCTAGTCTCCACGAGTCCCGGCCACTGTTTGGTGCTGCCCGCTTTGGTCTGCTAAAGCCCAAGGCAGAGGCTGGGGTTGCGTCTGGTGAGGTCCACGAGGGGGGCGGCGAGGGGGAGAATGCGGGGGAAGCAGCGGCTAAGGGTACCAAGCGAAAGGAGGAGATGGTGGAGCGTCTATCAGAGGAGCCCCAAGCTGGTGCTGACTCCGCCCCCAGGCACCCTCCCAAGAGGCCCCTGGTCCGGGGCCGGGGCCCTGTCAGCAGCATCTTCCGCAGTGCCTTGACCAGCATCCTGAAGCCACCAGCCCCACAGACCCGGCGAGAGCCAAAGAGGAGTGAGGAGCCACAGCCAGACTGGAGGGAAGCAGAGCACCAGGGTTCGATGGCACCGACTACCAGCCACTCACCCTCAACCCCGTCGAGGTCGCAGGCCCCCACCCGGGAGGTCCTCGAGAGGGCGGAGGAGTTGGGTGAGTACCCCCGGGGAGAAGCACGTTGGGTTCAAAGCCAAGTATGGTTTTTGAAAAACTAAAGTCTGACGCTGTTGCCACAGACCCCGAAGCTGAGGCAGCATCAACAGTGAGACGTGCCCGCCGCCTGGACAGCACCGACAGCCTGGGGGGGATGGCACCCTCCGAAGCAATGGTGCTCCAATGCAAGAACATCCCAGCCAACCTTAACAGCAAGGACATTCTGGGGGAACACTTCCGCCAGTTCGGACATGTGCAGCGGATATTCTGCAGGCCCCAGAAGAACCTGGCCATCGTGCACTTCCAAGACCACGTGAGTGATGCTTTTGCACACGTTTTGGGGGTGGGCGGAGCTTGGTCGCTGTCCTCTTTGGGCTGTGGCCTCAGCCACAATCTCCCAGGCTTTCTGCTGCATCCTCACTGTCATCTGGTGTCTTGCAGGCGTCTGCTGCCAAAGCCAAGAAGAAGGGCAAACTGTTACGCAGGCATGAGCTCACCATATTCTGGCAGAGGAAGAAGCTGAGTGAGTAACTGTCACCGTGCTCTCTACCTGTCCATCAAGCCAAGGCCTGGGGGGGCGGGGGGTCTTTGACTCGCTGCAGCCTTTACATCCAGTACCGGCTCTTTCGATGAACTGGTTCTGTGTGTCTCTTAGGTCCAGGAGAGAAAGGCCAAAGGCCTCCAGATGGCCCTGATCCTCAGAGCCAGGCAGGGGGCTTTGATTCACCCCCTGTCTCCAAATCCCCCTCCAGCTGGTCCACCACTTCATCCTTATCTAGAGGGTAATCCTGTCTTTAAATCATTCTCTTACCATAAGAGTAAATAACTCAATTTTGCAGTAAGATAGCCGGGTCTTTATTAAATGAACAGTTAGGGAAGAAAATCCCCTTTTTGAAATTTAATGCAAGTTCTCTTTTTTAAAAAAATAAAAAAAAACCTGGATCACTCTGATTTTTTTAATATGTATATATTTGCCAAAAATATGTTGTATGTGTAAGCCAAAAATGCCCAAGTTTTTTTTTTTGAAGCAGCTTGAGTTATGTCAGGTCACCTGGTAACGAAACTCTTTACCTCAGGCTTGGATTCGTGACACTAAAGTCAAATTGAGTTTTCAGGCTGCTATGCCCCCTGCTGGCCAGGTGTCCAAAGGAGCCCAGGTTTTGCCAGCCTTTAGAAGCTCCTCAGCCGTTGGTCTGTCCCTCTCAGGTCACCAGCCAAGAAACCCCTGGCGACCAAGGCCCTGCAGTTTGAGAGTGACCCGCAGATGGAGCCCAGCCCAGAAGGCCTCGGGTCTGAACATCCAACCGGCAGCCTCCCCTCCTCCCTTTTCCACCTGATTGGCCAGGTAGCTGAGACCGCAGAGGAGAAGTATCGCCTGCTGGAGCAGCGGGACAAGATCCTGCGACAGGGTAGGTCCCCCTAGGGTCATGTTGCTGAGCCCCCCCGTCCCTCCCTCCCTCCAAAGTGAGTCATCAGCTGACACTCTCCTCTGGCACAGCCCGGCCCAAGAGGACCGACCTGGATCTGTCCAAGGTGTTTGTGGGCACGTGTCCTGACATGTGTCCGGAGAAGGAGCGTTACATGCGGGAGACCCGGAACCAACTGAGCTCTTTTGAGGTCATCCCCAACACGGAGAAGGTATCACCGCCCCTGCCCCACTTTCCTAATGCTCCCCCCTCCCCACCGCGGATTGACAGACCACAGGCAGCAAGTCACCCTCTGCACCCCACACAGGTGGACCACACTGCTGCCATTAAGGAGTACAGCAGGTCCTCTGCTGACCAGGAGGAGCCCCTCCCCCATGAGCTGCGGCCCCTCACTGTGCTAAACATGACCATGGACTACCTGGTTACCCAGATCATGGACCAGGGTGAGGACAACTACCGTGATTGGTATGACTTCGTGTGGAACCGCACACGAGGCATCCGGAAGGTGAGTGACATTCCTCTGTGCCTCATTATTCCTGCGCCCTGCTGGCCTCGCCCTGACCCTTTTTCTGGGCCATCCACAGGATATCACTCAGCAGCACCTGTGCGACCCGCTCACAGTGTCCCTTATCGAAAAGTGCGCCCGCTTCCACATCCACTGCGCACACCACCTGTGCCAGGAGCCCATGATGTCCTTCGATGCTAAGATCAACAACGAAAACCTGACAAAGTGCCTGCAGAGCCTCAAGGAGATGTACCAGGACCTGGCCAGCAAGAACATCTACTGCCCCCATGAGGCAGAGTTTCGGCAGTACAGCGTGCTGCTGAAGCTCAATGATGGAGACATCCTCCGGTGAGTGGCTGGCCGGCCGTCGGTGTCCCATGTCACCTTGGCACCGCCCCCGCTGACATTTCTTTCCCAACCCACCCGAAGGGAGGTGCAGCAATTTCGGGCAGAGCTCCGAAACTCACCGGAGGTGAAGTTTGCCGTCCAGGCCTTCGCCTCTGTCAACAGTAACAACTTCGTGAGGTTCTTCAAGCTGGTCAAGGTGGCCTCGTATCTGCCTGGCTGCATCCTGCACCGCTACTTCGACCAGGTGGGGAAGCCGCTGCTCCGCTCCCTACATCCTCACCGCCCCCAATACCTCACTCACCTGGATCGCCCTGGTGGCCCCTACAGGTGCGCCGTGAGGCTCTGCGGGCCCTGAATGTGGCCTACAGCTCCCGTGGTTCCACCACATTCCCGGTCGAGGACTTGGTCCGGATGCTCATGTTTCAGAATGCGGCTGAGGCTTCGGACTTTGCACTGCAGTATGGGCTCACGGTTGATGCAGGGTAAGGCCGGGCTGTGCTTCGTGATCCCTTTGTGTTGTGGGGGGGGGCTTATCTGTGATAGGGGAGCTAATCAATGATGGGTGTTATATTTTATCAAACTTCTGCCCTTCTCCTAGCATGGTGGAGTTAAGCCGGACGGCATACCAGGAGCCTGAGATCCAGCCACGTCCGAAGCGCTCTGCGGCCATCGCCAGGAAGCGGGTGGTGCTGGTAGGCCAAATGGTCAACGGCGCCCCGCTGCCCAACCCGCCCCAGCACACACCCGTCTGCAGCTTTGACAGCCACAACAAGTACCGTGGGGATGGGCAGCCAGTGGAGGCAGGCAGTGTGTCCAGGGCTGGTGTGGGACCGGCCGGTGCGTCTGCCCTCTATCTTCTGCTATCTCTTACATTTCGTCCACGTTCTGGCCTCTGGTTGTAATTTTGTCATTTTTCCTGCCCTTGCTGCCCACGCCATAGCAGCCTCCCCACAGAGGCCCCCCATGGAGCTGGATGCGCGGGCCCTCCAACGCCGACCCAAGATGCCGAGCGACCCAGCGGAGTCAGCTGGCCCCCCTGGTAGGGAGGAGAGCGGGGCGCTTGGGGCACCTCCGTTGGAGGCACCACCAGTCGCCCCACCTACGCCCCCCCCGCCGGAGCCCGTTTACACCGAACAGGTGACAGATTGTTCATTGCTGCATGTCAACCCAGGAGCAGCGTGTTGGCATTACAAATAACCACCCCACCCTTCCAGGATGTCGCTGCGGAGGTAGAGGCCATGCTGGAGGAGGTGGTGCAGGCCGAGGCGACTGAAGTGGCTGCCATGGGAGCTGAGTACATCTCTGCTGCGCTCAGGTAGGAGGGTGAGCCAGATAGGGAGCAGTGGCCTGTAGCGGGTTGTCACACCCAACCAACAACAGTTTGGTGATGAGTGAATGGGTTGTTGCAGCGTGTGCAACGGCCAGGTGGAGGCAGTGCTGAGTGAGGTGGTGGAGCAGATGCTGCGGGAGGTCTCTGCTGCCGAGATCCAGGCAGAGAGGGAGCATATCGCTGAGGAGAAGCGCAGGATGGAGGAAGCCAGGTAGGACTCGCCTGTCTGGGCCGGGGGGCTGGGTGTGTTTTGAGGGGATGTGCCATCTGATGGGCCTGTCTCTGTCAGGAGAAGGCAGGAACACGAGGAGCTCCTGGCCTGGCTCAGCAAGACGCTGTGTGCCGAGATCACGCAGGAGGTGCTGCGTGACTGCATCGTGGAGACTGCCTCCACAGAGATCAGGTACTGGTGAGCCAGGGGGATCAGAGATCATTGGGAGTGTTCAGATGTATACAGGCTGAACGCATGCCCCGTCATGCCAGGCGTGCCCAGGAAGAACAGGCAGAGTGTGTGGCTCGCAGCTCGCAAGATGTGTGTGAGGTACTGCTGGAGGAGACACTGTGTGGTGAGCTCGCCCTGCTGGCCCAAGATGTCCTGGAGGCAGAGCTTCTGAGCATCCGCAGGTTCATCAAAAGGTAAGGGGCAGTGGTAAGGGGTCAGACATTTTGCCCACATGCTTGCCGACAACCCGGCTTCACCCTGTACATGTGTTGCAGGTGGCGTGATGTGGTGGCTGTGCGCAGGCAGCTGAAGCGACAAATGCGTGATTTTCCTGCTGCCCCTGGCTGTGTGGACCCCCGCTTCAGGCTGCAGGCCTTGGCCCCCAGTGCCCCCCCCTCACCCTGCCTGGACAGGCTGGCCCGGGGCGTGGTCAACCTGGGGCATGCCGGGGACCTCTCTGTGTCCTGCACCAGGTACCTCTGTCTGACAGCATAATAATGCTGATATAATAATATTCATAGTAGAGGTGCACCGATCCCACTTTCAGTGCCGATATGATCCCGATACCCGAACATAAGGTATTGGCTGATATGAGTACAATCCAATACCAAAGCTCTTTTTTTTTTAAACTAGTAAATATAAATGGAGAAAATGAGTGCCAAAAATGCTTTGTTAGACTACTAGAAACATACATAAGATACTGTTCCACCTCATTTGTGCATCTTGTATTGAGCATTTTTGAGACATTTTGCAGTTGTTTGAATATCTTCCAAGAGAGTACACACAAGTGGCACATGCTTAACATCACATTAAATTCACTTGCTTTTCATTATGATCACAGCCCCTCATGTATCACAAGCTGTAGCGAGTGCGCACAACAGCCCAAGCTAGCTCCCAAATCCATTGCTTTTTTTCAATATTACTCGCCTTGTCTTGAGTGTACTTTTGGTGGGATTTTCCACTAAATGTTTTTACAAAGATCACAAATCGCTGTGCTGCTGGTTGTTTCAAGCGTAAAATTCTTCCAGATTACAGACGTGTTTGTTAGTTTGCTTCGCAAGCATGCATTTGCCATCATCACCCTCTTATATGATCCTTTCACTACAAAGGACATGCACATGATGTCATAGCAAGTCACTGCACTCACACACACCGAGTGTCAAAAAACTGAGAGGCAGCGTTAGAGTTCAGCTTGAATGCCACAAAAGACACATTTAAAAGGGGAAAGCTGTGATTTGATTGTACCACTCAGTATAACAAGAAATAGGAGCTGTCTTTTTACAGACTGTCAAAAACGAAATGAATATTGAACATGGATCGGTCACATGTGGCCGAAATCCGATCCGTCTGATTAGGTATCTCAAATATTGGATCCGTGCACATCTGCTTAATTACTGAGACAGTCCTTCCCAAAGTGACTTCTGACCTGTCCGTTTATTTTCGCTGCCCATTGATTCACTGTAGTTTTAAGTACCGATGCTGACACTCCGCTGCCTTCTGCAGGTTAGCGAGGATGCGAAGGGAAACCGAGCATCAGATGAAGGTCCACTTATTCTACGAGCAGCTCCTGAGGTATGGTGCCAGTTTCCGTCACATGCATCACCGTAGAGTAGCTCTTAGCCATCAGTCACTCTCCATGTGCTCATCCCCATCTTCATCCACTTCAGTGAATCCGTGTGGGCGCCGCTGGACCTGCTCAGTCTGGTGGCGGCAAGCGTCTCGAACCCACCTGACACAATCTTCTGGAAGGCAGCCCTCTTGTTGCCAAGTGATCATGAAAGAGACGCCAGTGTTGCTAACCAGTAAGTGGGGGAGCTGAGGGTCGGTTGGGGAGGGATGGGGGTGACCTGGGTTCAGAGGTCCTGGAGCTTACACATTTGCCCCCCCCCCCCATCTCCGCTGCAGGATTTTGACAGAATGGCTTGAGTCCAAATTCAGTAGCTCGGAGAAGCAGGAACACAGGGGGATGGCCCCCAACGGACACATGCAAACCTTGAGCATCAGCAGCGGCCTGCGGGGCGTGGGGGAGCGCATGCACACAGTGCACGTGTGTGTGAAGGTGTGGCGGATGGGGGAATTCGCCGATGGTCAGCGACAGGCTTCATGGCTCAGTGTCGCATGTTTTCTCATTAACGTTAATCTAGCATAGTTTAACATAGTCTAGCGTAGTCTGGCGCTATGTGATATTAGCAGGTCCTGTGGTAGCACAGACGTTTGCGAAGGGTGCAAGTGCAGGAAGTGAGTCCGTGTTTCTCACTGTGGGTCAGGTGGCCCGCGGGCCCCTCAGCGAGGAGGGCCAATTGGCATTGGAGAAGCGGAAAGAGCTGATGGGCATGGGCGCCCTGCTGATGCTGCTGCCCTCCGCAGTCAGTCCTGGGGCTGACGAGGAAGACGGGGACATCTTCCTGCTATCTGCCCTGCTGCAACTACGCCAGATCCAGCAGGCTAATGCCTGGCCGCAGGCCCTGCCTCTGGTGGTGGTGGTCCCCGGGCAGGCTGGGCACAGGGCCAGCGATGAACGGCTAGAGGAAGGTGTGACACTAACTTTATATCTATAACAACAGCTGTCACGTGTGATTCACTCACTCTTAGCGTATCTCTTCAGGGTATGTTTATATACGCAGAGGTAATACAGTAGGTTTGTTCTTCCTGCCTGACTATCTGTGTCCTTTCCCTCTAAGACCTGATGCTTCACACGCTCATTGAGGAAGGTTTGATTTCAGAGTACATGTTCGTCCATATCCCCGAGACCACGAACGAACCCCGAGGCTCCGAGCAGGTGAGTGTGCATGCTGTCACTGGCCTCAGTAAGACGGACCCATCCCGCTGACCATAACCCCCATGTCCCTGCAGGTCCGCCATGCCATCAGGTGGCTCGCTGCCCGCTCCACGGCACCGGCCCGGCTCGTATCGCAGACGTTGGTGCAGCTTGTGGAGGCCGGGCTCTGCCGCGAGTTCGCTGGTAGGCTGCACCGTGATCGGAGAGACCGCAACGTAGCAGGACTGCCTTCGCAGGGCCCTGCACCCGTCATCGGCCTCTACAACGCCGTGCTGGCTTTCTTGGCTGGCCTCGTGTCGTCCCCGAGTCTGGCTGGCCTCTCCTGGCCTGTGGCAGAGTTCTCGGTGCCAGGGGGTGGCGACTGCCTGCCACACCTGCTCTGGAACTCAGCTGAGCACCTGGAGTGGCTGCAGGGGGCAGTGCTGAGCCTGCAGCTGCCCGACTGGCAGCTGCCAGCCGTGGGTGGTATGTCCATGCCTTAGATTCGGTTTTTGGATTTCTTGCTATGTGGCTACCTGTTAGTCTGTTTCCTTAAATTGCTGCTGTCATCCCCCCCAGCACCTTGGAGCCAGCTGGTTGCCTCCATCTTCCAGTATGTGTCCCAAATCCCATGGTCCCGCCATAGCCAGCCACTCCTTATGTCCCAGTTGGAGAACCTTTTGGAGAGGCTGCGTCAGGACTGCGTGGGCCGGGGTGGGGGCCCAGAAGAGGAGCCCACTTTCTGGGAGGTGCCCTGGGATGAGATTGTCATGCTCTGCGTAGAGCACCAACTCCGGGACTGGAATCCTCCTGGGTGCCCCGTGAGTGAAGGTGAGGGGGGGCGGTGTCAGACGTTTGGGGAGGGGTGGGGGCCTCTTGGGGATGCCATGCAGGTGTGAACCTCTCCCACCATCTTCAGATGTCATCAGTGATGATGGAGAGATCCCGGTGTATTTCGTGGGCGATGGGCTGCGGGGCTTTATACCGCCGTCCTGCTGGTTGGATGCCGTAAAGCAGACGCACAGGGACAAGCAGCAGGGGAAGGCAGGGTAAGAGCCAGCCATATGAATCTAGCACATTCCAGATGGGCTGTTAACAGTAAACTGCAGATTTAATGAATGTTATTTCCTATTAAATGGAAGAGGGAGCAGCTCGCTGTCAGTTTATCTGGCCTCTCCCAAGGGGGGGATGTTGTGCCCCAAGGGGGCAGTGTTTTAAATGGTTCCATACTTGCTAATACCCCCCTCCCCAAGAGTGGTGTACAATCCTGGCTTCTTTTCCAAAGTCTCTGCTGTTGCAGGTGTCACCAGAGCATGTGGCCTCACCCCCGACTGGCCCAGCCGTTCCTCCAAAAGAAGCTGTTTCACAGCATGGTTGAGGACCCCGAGTCCGGCTCCGGTGTTGCCCCTCTGTTGGACGCTGCCTCCAGCCCCCAAGACCTCCTGGCTCACATTGAGGAGGAGAAAACACAGAGCCGCAGGTCTGACAGAGAACAGACATGCTACACGAATGTACTGTCACATGCGGGTTGTGGCATAAACATTGTGCCCTTTGCTGTTTCACTTGGATCTGCAGGTTCGAGGAACAGCTACATACCTGGCTTGATGTTGAGTCCCTGGGCCCCTCCTCCTCTTCCTCCTCACCACTTTTCTTGCCTTCCTCCCTACTGTCTGTACCAGAGATCGTGGTGCCCTCCCCAAAGATGGCTGCCCCACCTGCACTTGCCCTGGTATTGACCCCGTGCTACACAGTTGCTCACATTTTAAGTCCCCAAGCACCCTGTGCTCATCACCCTGTGCCCATTTTTGTAGGAGAAGGAGCGCAGTGTCTGCAGTGACCAGGCCAGGGGAACCGCCATTTCTATGGCGTGGCGTCTACAGGAGCTGGAGCAGCTGATCTCCGCAAGCCGGGAGGAGGAGCTTGCGTGTGAGCTGAAGCTAAGCTGCCTTCTGGACATTGTTGATGACTGAGTGTCATGTGACCCACCTGATGCCTGCCATTGGCCGCCACATGTCTGTTTTATGCCTGATTTCTGCGGTGCATTTACTTGTGTGGTACTTGCGCATATATTGCCTTGAACAGTATGATGTACAGTAATTTACACAGTTCTTGGAGTTACCGACACATTAGGAGTGTTATAACTGGGGGAGAAACATGTCATAGGAAATGGACAGTTTTAATGTTTTTTAAGATTTTTTTGTTGCAAATTTAAATATTAAAATTTTACTGTATTTAGAAACCCAGGGCTAATTTTTTTGTTTTTTTCCATCATGTTTCATTGTACTTTTAAACTGAATCATGATTTGCTGCAGAATATCTTTAAAAGTGACTGTGACGTTGTTTGCCCATATTAGACACTCATACGTGTGGTTGTTAATGCTGTTTCTTTAGCATTCTGTATTGTTGGTCAAAATAAACAATGTAGGTAATATCTGCATTGTACACCTTGTTTTTTATAAATTGCAAAAGTATATTAGTCTTTTACTGGAAAGAGATTCTTCAATGTCAAGCAGCTCAATTATATATTCACATAATTATGTAACTGAACTGAAAATCACAGCAGTTCACTGATCAGTCTGTCTCTGAGTGCCTTTTATAACCAGGCTGGCTGGTTTTTAATAAATATGGACGTGGATGCCCTACAGGTGGCAGTAGGGAGCCATCTGCACGTGTACAGACAGTCGGCTGGTTAAGAATATTCGACAAAGACATTTTGTACTTATAAACAGATGGCCAATAAATCCTATTATATTCATTTATTTGTTAAAAACAATGATTTGTAATATCAAACACGCATTACTTTATGATGTTCATGAAAACATTACATGGCTTTAGTGGTTCGTCAGCTTGAAGTACAGTACAGTACTATATGCAGTTATTTTTAATATTATTGTATTATGTTCTGTATTATTACTCTTCCCACACCTACAAATGACTTAAGAACATAAGAAATTTACAAACGAGAGGAGGCCATTCGGCCCATCAAGCTCGTTTGGGGAGAACCTAACTA
>JAODKC010000001.1:51560432-51572449 GCA_026777985.1 Mormyrops attenuatus | reverse complement strand
ACATATACACCGAGGTCTTTCTCGTAATCAGCTACCTTTATTTCCGTGGAACCCATAAAATATCTGTACTTTATATTAAGGACTGACTTAGAATGGATCTCTTTCCTATTCTGGGGACTTCCTGCATTCTGTATGATGTTCATTCTGAACTGCTTCCCCTTATTGTTTTCTGATTGGTGAAATAATGTCTACCTGCCCCCATGCTCACTGTCATGTAATTCTGTTATGTGCTTTTAAATGTAGGGAGCAGATGACCCCTCCCCCAAGAGCCACGTGTTTTGCTGTCAGATGCTTCGGCATATACAACAGGAGCACCAGTGTAAATCCCTTGCACCTCACCCTGCCGAAGAAGATTAAAGGCTCCAGTGGGATCACCCTCAGCTTTGTCCTGCCAGCACGTCACCATAATCAGAAATGTTCAAGTGTCACATTCAGCAAAGTGACTGAAAGGCAGGACAGATCACCTGAGCCGAGTTAAGGTGCCATAAGTATGGCAGCTCATTCATTCAGGGAAATAGATCCTTCATTATCACACCCTGCAAAAGGGGGTGGGGGCTGAATGACAGAGGCCTTAAAAATTTGGAACATAATTAGATTGGTCTGGCTTGGGAGTGCAATATGATATGCTTTCATGTGGCCCAAAATCCTCTAGTGCTGCCCGATTGTGTATCTGCTGACACTCTCTGGCTGTGTGTGTGTGTCTCGGGGGGGCATCCTTTCCCAACATGCCTTGGGAATATTGTATGAGACACTCACTCCTGCTGTGTCGATCTTACACACGTTACACACTAAGGGTAAAATGGCACATGGTCTGCAGAAAAAAAAATCCTGTTTTCACTGTTGGTAACCAATGGCCTGCATCCTCCGACAGGTCTGTAGGGGGAGCTGTAGAGAATCCCACCAGCCCTCATCGCCCATAATATCTGTTCTCCGTGCCCTTGTTTCATGTAACATCGACATCCATGTCTACTCCAATCCTGGGTTCCATCGATTCCAAGCAGATGCCACTGAGGTCAGATGGCGCAGTAGCGCATTCCATGGGGGTGGATCCTGCAGCATGGCCATTTATCTGAGCCTTTGGGGGATACTCCATGTGACAGAGCTCTTTACAGGCACATCTCACCCTCCAGCTGCTTTAATGACATAACGAGGATCCAGCCGATTATGTAGTTATGACCATAACGTACCTCATTGGTCTGTGAATGTGTCCAGGACAGAGGGGGCTTTAAATATGCTTGGTTCCCAATGACTCACAGGAATTTTCAGGATGGCCAGGGAGGGGGGACTTGGGGGGAGGGTAATGTGCTGATAAGGGGTGGGGTACTAAATAGCAGAGACAGAAGTGCATGCCATTTGATCTGCAGCGTGCAGAACCAAGCCAACCAATGGGACACAGGCATATAGCTGAACAGCCAATGAAGTGATAGCATAGAGATAGACAGCCAATGGGCTGCTGGCAGCCTGGAGACTCAGTATGGCTGCAGCAAGTGGCATGTGTAACATGAGGACAGTGATCCTGGGTGGCTGAGAGAGCCGTACCCCCCTGGGGAGCAACCAAGCCAATGAACAAACCTGTGCTTCTACATGAACCTGAAGTAAGTACTTCAAGAGCAGGGCACGGGATGGTCTCAGAGGAGAAACCCCAAGGTCAGCTCTGTACCACAGAGCAGCTGTAATGTGCACAAGGTTAGGCCTCTGTGCCAGTTGGTGGAAGGCCAAGTGATATATGTGGATATCTTAAAACTATGACACAGGGACGAAACTTTCTTCAAAAGGTTAGAACTTCAAACTCTCTTCACACTCTGAATAAGGTCGCACTTATCTCAAGGTTAGCAACTTTGGTCAGCTGGCTGGCGTGAGATTTTTAATTCAAGACAAGTCTGCACACACATTTACATGTATGTAACAGTTTTATTACATTGCAAATAGTCTACTGGGTTTGAAAACTACATATAGATTTGCTGTATGATATAGATATAATATAGATTTGCTGTATGATATAGATATAATATAGATTTGCTGTATGATTTCTTGCATGAGTATCACCCCAAATGTGTGAGAGTTGGCAACCCTGCATGAAGGGTTGCCAACATGACATGGGTGAATGAGTACTTACTCATGACATGCAAGTACTTGGTACTCTATCCATGTAGCTAATTATGATTTCTGAAACTGCCTATGATTATTTAAGTAAAAAATGTCTGTTATCGGGCTCAGACATTTCTATTATGGCATTTAAATCATGATCTGACAAACACATCATTGCTATGAGTCTTAAAGAGAGCTTAAACTAGGGCTATTATCTGGATGAGCTTTCCAATCCGCCAACTGGTCTGTGGCCTTGTGTTCACCTGTTTTGTGGTAGAACCCATTATCTGAAATGAAAGGCATGTCCCCTGTGTGCGCATACATCATCTTGAAGGCCACAAGAGGAAGAATCAAAGGCGTACACTGCTGCTGAAAACCAAACCTCTTTTATTCTCTAAGTGTCATGTGAGTTTTGATGAAGTCGCTCCTCTGATCGGCAAACTCTCTATAGGTTGGGGTTAAGTCACCATGTTCAAGAGGACTGTCCTTCTCCATCGGTTAATCCTTGAGGTGCCTGGCCCTCTGTAGCACTTTCAGAAGCTGAGATTCACCTTCATAAATAACACATTAGCATTTACACATGCTCTTGGCTAAGCAGCAGGTAAGCAGGCCTCTGCATGACGTCCTCACATACAGCTCAGCATTTTCCAGCAAAGCCCATCCTTAGAGGCGTGTTCAGGTCAATTAAAAGGCTTTTAAGCTGGAACTATCTGCTCAGAATGGTGAGGCTTAAAAAACTGATTCTGACAAAGAGAACAACTGCCAAAAAACCTCGGCCAAAATGGAAGGAGCATTTGGATCCAGTGAGGTCAAGTACCAAAAAACCAGACTGCTCTGTGACGCAAACACTTATCCAATTTGTCATCACTGGACTACTGACTCAACTGCTTGATGCAGTTCTCTTATATCTTGTGTACCTAACATCCAAAATTCCAGTGTTAGCTACCAAACATCAAGCAGATGTTCACACTCTATGTTCACACTGTAACATCTCATTGAAGCCATGACATAGCTGTGACAGAGCCAAGGTGGGAGTCTGTCTGAGCTCACCAGTGCCTGTCCTTCTTTTCTGGTTTTTGACGCTTCTTTGTTTTGTTCCATCTCACCCACGAGATTTCCCCACTTAACCGCCCATTACCGACGGGAGTTTCTGATCTGCACCAATGCGGTGTGACAGATGAGAATATAAGGAGCAGCTGGGCTGAAAAACAGAGGGGTGGCAGGAGACCAGCAAAGGTGAAGGTAACGAGATACCAGCCTAAGGTGTGTTTTACTGTGGCGTTCTGGAGTGTTCTGGGCTCACAGACCCGTTTTCATGCTAGTTCCCAGTAAGAAACCCCTTTGTTGGGCTGCAGAACCCGCCTCTCCCAACACAAGGAACCAGTAAACAAAGGACAGAGTGTCCACTGTAAGCCTTACAGTTACATAACAGCACAGCGGCACAGCAGGGACTATGCTGGGAATCTCCTCCCTGCAAAATGATGGGCAGCAGACAGGCTGCGGCCTTGGGGGGCCCAGTGTCCTGTAAAACTGGACCTCTTGGATACAATCAACAGCCTTGTTTGCTAGGAGTGTTATTCCACCACCCAGTGGGGGCTGTAGGAAGGTTGTCCACTTGGGGCGAGAAGACATACACTCAAGCTCAGGACCAGCCCTCAGGACCCATGATTTATGCAAGGGGAGCCCTGATGGCTTCTCGTTCCCAGCTGGCACTAGAGTATTCAGTGGGAGCACAGTGAGGGCACTGCCAGATCAGACGAACCCCAAGACAGTTTCAAAGGGACTTGTGAGAGTAAGTGAAGTAGAGCATAAGAAACAGTTCTGGAGGAGCAGCATGACAATGCTCCAGACCCCAGGAGGCCAGAAGGAGAACGGGCTCCTCCAGGAGTGAGCCAGGTGCAGACTGTCTGTAGTTCCTCACCTAGATGCTACTGAGTACATGACTTCTGGCTCCCCCAGCTTCAGTGCAGCATGTACACGGCACAGGAGGACCTCCTCGGCCCGGCTGAGGCTGTCCTCACAGCAGGTCGATGTAGGGGATGTCGCTATAGCGACGATCCAGCTCAAACCAGTGCTGCACTGCCCGGGAAATGATCTCCTCTGACAGCCTGTGGGCATAGTCCAGCAGGATGGGACTGACCTGTGGAGGCTCCCCTCCTGGTTGCGCCTCCAGGCAGGGCAGGACTGCCCCCTTCACCGCCACAGTGTCTGAGATGCTGTCCGCTTTCTGTGCCGCTGGGCTGAGATGCCGATCCGGTTTTCTCTGCTTCGATTTGACACAACCCATAGTGTAAAATGCGTGGCATCGGTTTGAAGGCAGGGGGAGGACTTCAGTGGGCTCACTGTTACAAAAAGAGACAGAAAGAGAGTGAAGATGGGGGAAGTATTTAAATGGTTTTTATTTCCATTTGCAACCTAAAAATCCTGGACGTAAGCAGGTAATAACAAGCACTTTGCTCCGGACACTCACAGTGACTACGCCAAAAATCAGGTCATGCTCAGGTGCTCATTAATCCTCAAGCTATCAGAAAAAAGAAGTCTTCCAAGAGTAAAAATAGTATCTTCCTCGATTAACGAAAACATATCACAGATTTCATATTTGGATTGTATTTCATGAGTTTAGTTTAAGGTTTAGTGTGCGCTATCACTCTGTGTATAACTCCAAAGATTATACTTTGCCTGACTGACAAAATGAGATGCTGGACAGATATAGATTGGAGGATTTAATTTCATATGGAATTTTTAAAAAAGTACCTGAAAAGATAACATTTCAAATGCATTTGCAGTTTCAGGCCAATCACCCATCTTCTGAAACTGCTTGCCCAATTCATGGTCATGGGGAGGACCAGAGCCTATGGGACCACGGTAGAGAATAACCCAGAACATGGCTTCATGGGGGGGGGGACTGGAGTACCCAAATGAAGCCCTATAACAACACGGTGAGAACATGCAAACTCCACACACATGGAACCACTGGCAGAAACTGGAACCCAGATCCCAGAGGTGTAAGATAACAGTGCTAAACACGGCACCACCATGCATTAAAAATGAATTAAAACAAAACCTTTCAGAGACCACATAACGTGCACCTGATGTTTTCGATGGAACAAACAGGAACTTTCAAAGAACTTATTTAAATTTGTCATTGTGACCCTCAGTTAATCCTTAATTTCATACACTTTAAACGTATTAGGCATACCGAGATTAAAATAACGTCTGTAGGGTTTTATATTTTGTAAAAAGTGTTTAGCACAGCATTTTAGGAGAGTTTTTTTTCACCAGGCGTCGGAAACGGGTTATAAGTGGGTTTAAAACCTACCCCGGGGGAAGTGAAATAGTATCTGTATCCCTCATTGCCCCGCCCGCAGAATATTCGGATTCAAATACTGCATAAATGAATGTTAAAAAGCAGGGAAAACAACGAACGGTGACAATCTTCATACACACGTGAACTTCCCTTGATCTTGTGTTTTGTGTGCTTTTGGGGGGTTGGGGGGGGTGACTTTGTGTTAGCAATTCTGCACCTTTTTTCCGGTAAGAAGCACCGAAGTCACTATAAGACTTTGATAGCAGCGGGAAACGTTATTTTACTGCGCCTTACACAGGTTCCTAGTCTCCAAATACACACCGCTCGGGTCCGCGGAGCTGGCCAGGTACCTACCTCTCAAGCTGAGCGCACAACTTCACAGTTTGTTTATTTAGTTATAAACTGCTTCGTTCCCAACGGCATCCAAAAAGAGGGCATTTTATTTTTCACATTGTTATAATATAAATGTAAAATGCGCGCAGATCCATTTGGATTAAGGTTATGTGGGTGCTCCCTTTTTCGTTTTCTCAGTCCGAACTCTCAGACACGTTTCTCATAAAAACAGGAATTCATCTTGAATTCATCTGCAGTAAAAAAAAAAAAAAAAAAAAGTATCATTCCATCCCAGAGAATCCACGTAGTTAAGATCCAGTATTTGGGAAAAAGCTTTCCATGAATAAAGTCGGTCGGGATTTGAGAAGGGGTTCCGGTGTAGCTACTTTTGAGGTTTAAATACGATATTAAACGTATAACAGCTGACACCCAACTGTAAATACGCGCATCCTTAAAAAGACTTGAAAGGCTATGACGCAAGAAAGGCGAATCTATAAGTGATATTGAATGCTTCTCTAGATGGCGAAATTTATATTTGTAAAATAATAAATGCAGTATAATTCTGCCCTCTTGTGGAGAAATGCTGCCCATTTTAAAATGGCAATTCACTGGAAAGAGTGCAAATGTGACCTGGCTTTGCAAGGACCATGTGCAGATCCATCTGCTAATCAGTTTATTACATCAACATACTTTATTTATTCACCTAAAAACAGTTCATGACTGACATCTGTGTGCTTTTTCTTGTAAGTCGCAACATGGATCGTCTGTTCTTCCATCATGCATCACCATAAAATCCCATGTCCATTGCAATCTGCACACCTTTGTTTGTGACTTTGCCACATGCAGTCTGCTTTCTCCTTTTCAGTCTTTACACACATGCCTATTCATATTCTATGCACCTTCACCCCCTGTTTTATATTCCTTTGTTGTATTTTATTTAAAATATATTTAAATTTCTTTTGCACAGTCAAGAGAGCAACCAGATTTTCATTTTGCTGCAAATTGCACTTGTATAACTATATGACAAATAAAAATATTGAATCTTGAATAATAAATGTTGCTAGAGTGGATTCAGGAGACCCCGCACTAGGTTTTTCCCTGCCTGACCCGGCATAGGACTGAGGAAAATGTAAGGAAAATCGATGGACGGATGCATGGATTTAGAACAAGAAGGGGCAGTGAAGATGGTTCGAGAAATAAAAATTAAAGACGGTGACCCAAGTGAAATGACAGTTGACACAAGAGGGCGACATGCGTCTTTTTGGCGTGTAGAAGTAGCACAGTAGTAAGGCAGGAGTAACGGCGGACCGCTGGTCCCTTATTTCTCTCCCATCTGTCTCCATGAAGGCAATGACTTCAAATATTTTAAGTAATCGTTATTTGTATCTCATGTCTCAGTTATAATAGTCATTTCTGTTCCTTGTCAAGTTTTCGTTCTCTCGCTCTCTTTCTTGCTGGTATTCTACGTCATGTTCTCTTCAAGAAAGAAGTTATTTATGTAATAAAGAAATTGCTGCGCAAACACAGAAAAATCATCTTTATGTAAAAATGCAGTGACTCCCCTTGACATTTTAGGGAGGACTGTAAGACAGTGTATTTCTGGCATTTTCCAGTCTCATGTAAGTCTGTGACATTCGCATATCGCACGATATTCATAGTCATCCGTTGTGGAACAAACTAAAAAGATTTCTTTGAATTATCCTCCAAAAGTTATTTCCCAACTGGGGTGCCGCGTTCTACGCAGTAAAAACTAGTCGAAAATGAAGTTTTATAAACCAGTCGCAATACTTATATTTATAAAGTAGGAATAAACTTTATCTATACTAAATGTAACCGAATATAGCATGTAAAACTATTTAGAGATAGAAAGTGATCCCACAATGGTGTAGTTAAATACTAAAGAATAATTATAAACACCTGGTTTAGAGTTCATTGGAGGTCAGATCAAAATAAATGCATTTAATGATAACATAACTAAAAGCAGAGTTCGTCAGTTTAGCCAGTCCGGCATAACGATTTGAAAATGAATCAACAGGTGACAATCTAATCATTTTGAAAGATTTCATAATGAAATATTCATTATGAATGAAATATAATTTAATCATGTTACGTAACATCACATTAAGAACATATACCTGTTTGTTTTTAAACGATGGCGAATATTTCTGCAATCAGAATCGTTTTGTGCCCTAAAAATAATCATGAACACTATTTGCTGCGTTGAAAAAACAGCAAACAATTTTACTGTTCTTAAACTTTCAGAAATTTTGAATTAACACCATTAACTGAGACCAAAATACTTCGCTGGATTACAGCTGACTGAAAAAAAATACACCACGTATTATTTTTTAAAAAATATTAGGGTGAAGTGTGAACAGCGTTTCTGGCTCGGTGCATCACTGAATGGTAGGCTACTTTAAGGATTTAAGTATTTAGGAAGTGAATCTACGCTGAAAAATGCCCCCTTTTTGATTTACATTCAGCAGGTGCCCAATAAAATAAATTTGTTGTTCCAATGCTTCTTTAAGAGTAATAGAGAAATTTATCTAATGCCTTAGCGCTGGATTCATTGTTGCTCGCCAGCCAATCGTATAATCTGACGACACGATGGAGAATCCTTAGGTGCACTATAAAAAGCCGCGCTGACGGCCAGTATGACACCTACGACTGTCGGGAGCGATTTTGGGGGTGCTGAGAGCTCCACGGTGCCCAGTAATCCTGAAATACACACAAGGAGTCTGAACCGGTAACATGCAGCCGTCACAGTGGCTGATCTACCTGGGCTTCTTGGTTGCGTTTTCTCCAGTAGGTCTAAGCGATATCACAGCCCCCAAGTCCGGAGGCACGGAAAACAGCGAGCAGTGCCCGACATGCGAGTTTAGAGAGCACAGCAAGCTGCTCAGGCTGCAGGCCATCAAGAGCCAGATTCTCAGCAAGCTCCGCTTGAGGCAGGCGCCCAACATCAGCCGGGAGGTGATCAAGCAGCTTCTGCCCAAGGCTCCCCCGCTGCAGGAGCTCCTAGACCAGTACGACGTACTGGCAGATGACAGCAATGATGGACTGATGGAGGACGACGAGCACGTCACCACAGAGAGCATCATAGCCATGGCCACTGAACGTAAGTGGGACACGTCATCCTGCGCAGCGGACAGTAGTGTGAGGGCAAACTTTGAACAGCATCATTACCAATGCATAATGGAAAAATGGTTATTACATTTTATTTTTTGTCAAAAAAATATTCTGCTTTAGCGTTTAATTAATTCACCACAAACGAGTTTGCACATAGAACCCAGAGACATGCAAAATAGATTTTAAAGACGAACTATGTATTTTTAAGCTATATATCGTTGTCACGCATTTGGGGTTACACTTGTAAGAGATTTGTTGTAGATTTTCACTATGTATTGCATGATTTGACTGTATTATGGTTGCATTGTAAATTTAATATTAATTGGCTTAAACCCATTCGTAGAAAAATAAGAAAATGCCTGTAACAATTTTGTAATGTGCGAAATATAACATTTTCCTGGTGACTTAAATATTTATTTGTTCTCCCTTTAATATTGTATGTGAACAAATTTATTTTCTGTTTTATTTGTTGCAGTATTTGGGAATCTCTGATTAATTTCCTTCTCGTTTCCCACTTAGCTGAGCCCAGTGTGCAAGCTGATGGCAAACCAAGATGCTGTGTGTTCTCCTTCAGTCCCAACATTCAGCCCGGCCGCGTGGTCCGTGCGCAGCTCTGGATACACCTGCGGCCGGTTCACGAAGCTACCACGGTGTTCCTGCAGATCTCGCGCTTGCGCCCGCTCACCGAGGGTGCGAGGCACGTCCGGATCCGTTCTCTCAAGATAGATGTGAGCGCCGGGATCAGTTCCTGGCAGAGCATAGACGTGAAGCAGGTGCTGCAGGTGTGGCTGCGGCAGCCGGAGACCAACTGGGGCATCGAGATAAACGCACTGGACACCGAAGGAAACGATCTAGCTGTCACGTCCACGGAAGAGGGGGAAGAGGGGCTGGTGAGTGCTCTACAACATTTATTTTATTAACCGCTCATGTCCTGCCACAGCCATTAACTTATCAAGGCACATCTGAATATCGCAATATGTGCAGATAATAACGGAGGACAGTAAATCTCCTAATATCCATTCTGCACGAAGACGCATCACTGAACACTCTAGAAAGCAAGTACATTTCAACGAGGCATCTCTTCACTATTATGTCATCGAGATTATCATGAATAATTTATTTATTCTGCATATTACTGTACAACTAAACGGTAGGCTGATTCAGAGTTGGCTTAAAAGGTTTCAAAGGGTTTTATGGTTTTGTCAGGGATCAGCGAATGATTCATGGTCAGGGATATGGCGAAAGGGTGAAAATGTGTCCCTAATGAATGCAGCGGTTGAAATCAATAGATCTTATCAGTTGTTTTGTCCTGGTATGAACTGGGCTGCTTCACTCAATAGCAAATCTCGCCTTTACTTGTGCAATACAGCAACCCAGCCCCAAAGGTTAACATTGCCACAGAAGAACTTAAATTCTGCTGAACGTTCCAGACTTTAAACATCTCCTTATATTGTTCTTGAAATGTCTCATGGCATTCCCCCTGCATATGTTAGCACACTGCATGGAGTATGGCATCTTCTCTTAGGTCGCTGGTATTAATCCCCTTTGCTGTCTGTCGAACGCAGCTGCCCTTCATGGAAGTGAAGATCTCTGACAACAGCAAGCGTCTGCGGCGTGAATCCGGCCTCGACTGCGATGAGAACTCACCCGAGTCGCGCTGCTGCCGCTACCCGCTCACTGTTGACTTTGAGGACTTTGGCTGGGACTGGATCATTGCACCGAAGCGCTACAAGGCCAACTATTGCTCTGGGGAGTGCGAGTACATGCATCTGCAGAAGTACCCGCACACGCACCTAGTGAACAAGGCCAACCCGCGTGGCACCGCCGGTCCCTGCTGCACCCCCACCAAGATGTCACCCATCAATATGCTCTACTTCAACAGGAAGGAGCAGATCATCTATGGCAAGATCCCCTCCATGGTGGTGGATCGCTGCGGGTGCTCATGAGCTCCCTCTAGAGGCAGGGTGGGGAGGCAGGGTAGAGGCTGATGGGTGAGGGTGGGGGGTAGGATGTGGTTTGAGGGAGGGATTTGTCAGTCTGAGGGATTTCTGTGAAAAAAGTCATTGATCTGTGCATTAATTCAAAATGTGGTGTGTGATAGGAACAGAGGAGGTAAGGGAAGCCTGGTGTGTCTGGGTATGGGGGGGGTCAGATGGAGAGAGGCTGGGGGGAGATTACAGCACACACTGCTACACATAGAAGATTTACACCCCCCCCGCCCATTCTGTCCCTCTCCAGCTTCCCGAGCTCACACCAACAACCTTACAAATATGTGAAAACTGATAACATAATGCTTCGTGTTTGTTTGGAAAGAAAAACAAAAGATATTGAAAGAGCCTGCTGTCTAGAACCCCCCCCCACACACACACACACACACACACACACCCATGTCAAAGTTTTCTCAATTTACTGACTTTGTGGGTGCATGTTGTCCTGTATGAACCCCCAGAGAGACAGTAACACACACAGCCACATACACGCAAACAGCGCCTCCTAGCACACCACCTTTGGAATACACTTCCGCTGGCATTTCTGGGTCGGACACACCTCCTGTTAGTTTCATTATACTTACAAGGCAAACTATAGCTTCCTGATTACAATATCCACTATGTGCCATACACAGCTGAGTTACTATGGTTAATCAGTGCTATTGGAGAGAATGACTTGAATTCGTGGCTTTCCGAATGCAGTTGACACTTTGAGATGTGTACAAGGCAGAGATGTTGTAGAAGCACTCCTGTCTCTGCCCGTCCAGTGGTACAGTTTGCACTACGGCAGACCAATGGACAGAATTGGTTGCTACAGAAGTTGTAAAAACTGATTTTTATATGTTTGCTAATTTGTATTGTATACAATGCAGTTGTTTCCATTACCTGTTCCATTATTTTTTAACCACGAATGCATAAATCCTTTAACTAGCAGATAAGAACAGAAATGATGTACAATAACAAATCTGTAATATGTAACTAATAAAGGTGCTTGCTTTTGAGTTGAGCTCTTTTTTTTTTAAAAAAAATCAAGTTTTCCTGAGCATTCAGAATGAATTCTCCCCAGGTAAAATCTGGCTTGGTTTCATTAGAAGATTCCTTCCATCCATCCATCCATCCATCCATCCATCCATCCATCCATCCATCCATCCATCCATCCATCCATCCATCCA
>JAODKC010000001.1:51532663-51559653 GCA_026777985.1 Mormyrops attenuatus | reverse complement strand
CGCCCCCCCCCCCCCCCCCCCCCCCCCCCCCCCCCCCCCCCCCCCCCCCCCCCCCCCCCCCCCCCCCAGTGGATAAGGAAATCACCGGTCTTTTACGATCATGCACATTGTACACCCTAGTGGAGGCAGGCCACTACTCGGGGCCAGTAATGATATAATGTTCTTTCCAGCCTGATGGGTTTTTGGGGTTGTAAACCACTGAAACACATAACACAGCAGCAGACGGCTTAGTGAAGTCCATCATTCGCTAACTGTCACTGAACATAGCAACTAAGAGACCCAAAAGTCAGTTTACATTAATGCTGCATGTTTAATATCAAAGTCTACTCTACCCCTCCAGTAGGGGATGATCTATGCAATACTACATTCAACCTACATTCTTACCTGCAGCAAGTGGGGCTGCTGTCATGGCTACCACTGATATTGGTACAGATCTACAGAGGAATAGAATAGCATAATAATAATTTTCAAGGCCATTTCTTGAGCCTTTCAATTCCTGATGATACTTAGAAGTGGTTTGTTTCTCAAGCCAATAAAGACCATCTGTTCAGGACATAATGCACTTCTACACACGGATCTGACCAGTATGTAAAATTAGATGCACCTGGGAACGAAATGACTATACAAGAATTTCCAGATGGAGATTAAGACTCATTCCTGTGGCTGCTGGGATAAATGGTTTCTATATACACCTTTAATGCTGCAACAAACAGGCAGAGTTTCCAAGGTGGCTGGTCAGACATTTTTTTGTTTTACAAAAGTTTTACAATGAGTCTTTTTTACTTTTTCTTTTGACATTATCCTTAATAGTTATTCACTTCAAACAGACATGAGGAAGGCTTTGTTCAGCAATGATCCTCCACCTGGATCAAACACCACTGAGTGAGAGTCTTGGCTGCTAGTTGTAACTGCCAACATCACTACAGGGTTTGAAACACGACTCCCTCCATGAGTAACTCTTTAAGGAGGCATCTCTGCAGCCTGGTGGGGCGTCTATTAACATGCATGGGAGCAGAAGGGCATTCAGTTCTTCAGCAGACAGCAGAATTTTTCTGTGAAAAAGGCCTGGAACCTGTATGACTGTAGAGTCACAGAAATTATGTGCTTTTAAAGTATTAGTCATTATTTGGTCTCTGTGAGCCCCTGAACATCTTGTTTACCCAACACCATTTTAAATGTATCATGAGTGTCCCCTGGGGGTATACACAGCAGGTACAGAAATACCACAATAATAATTCTAAAGAACAAGAAAGTGGGGCTAAGGGACTCTTATGCCGGTGAACACTATCCATGCAATGAGGACTGAGGACTGAGGACTGTATGGGGGGGGGGGGGGTAGGAAAGCCACTTCCAGCTGTAAGTAAATAAATGGAATGGGGAGACGAAGGTGGCCCGTAAAGGATGCAGACGCACAGCTGCCGACAGCGGCCTGTTGTCGGCACTGATGAATTTATCCTGAACATCTTTGTCCGTAACGGGGCCACATTTTTCCCCCCTCCGGGGGAATGTGCGTATTTCCCGAGGCTGCACTCACCCCGGTGAATCCACAGCATGATGAATGACATTGCAAACCTGCAGGAAATCGAGCCTGGCTTGGGACCTTGCACTCCACATACATTTAGTTGAAAAGATATATTCACCACAGTAACAATTTTGACAGTAGGCAGGACGCAGTTAACGAGCAGCTGACCCATCTCCAGCACCCGACAGGCCTTTTTTTACAAGACACCTTTACGACAGTATTTCATTTAAATACAGCAGGCTGAGCCCAGAGCTGTCGCAGGGCCGTTAAAGCAGAGCTCCCATGGCACAGCGCTGACAGGGATTGAGGATGGATATCCCGCTGAGGAGGATCGCCAGGCCAGCGCCTGTTTCCTCATGTCATCGTGAAGCCGAAACGGCAGCCAGACACAGCCTCTGTCAAGCATCTGTCAAAAGGGCTATATATCAATATTTCTGGGAGTGGGGGGTGTGGCGCCATGTAATTGGGACATTTCGATGGGCACATAAAGTCCTGTGAACAGTTACAAGGTGCCTAACAAGATAAATGAACAACAGGGAGGGAGAGGCAAGCCTGCAGAATCGCCCTTCACAGCCTAGATCGTGGAAAACATGAAATATCAGCAACAATAGCAAAGAATTTGAATTTCTCACACATATAACTATGGGCAGCCCCTATTCATAGCCACTTGAACAGATTCTGTGCAGTGAAGATTAAACCCTGTGTAACAGAGATTACTCTGTGTAATGGGGATGACTTTCTGCAATGGAAATGATTCTGTGAAATAGAGATGACACTCTCCAATGGAGACGATTCTCTGTAATCTAGAGGACCTTGTGTAATAGAGATTTATCTCTGCTGTGGACATAATTCTCTGTTCATGATGTATGATGATACTATATAATAGAGATGACTGTCTATAATGGCAATGACTCTTGGAGTGGTAAAAACTGGTTTTTGTCCTCTAGTTCCCATGTTCAAATTAAACATTTCCTACTTTTGTCCACTTTGTTAGGAGTTGGGTGCAAATAATGCAGAGATAATGGTGATGACCCTGTAAAATAGAGATTATTCTCTCTAATGGAGATGACTCTGTCTATTAGTTAATGACTCTGTAACAGAGACGTCCACTCTCTTTATGGCAGGTCGGCTGATTAGCTCTCTTAGAGGGTGCGACTCTGGTCTCTGTCTTTGAATCATTTTCTCTTTCAGCAGAAAAAATTGCACCTGTCATTTTGGCACCAAACCAATCTTCACATCATTAATTTATCTGACTGCAATATTCATGGAGGAAATTGAGAGCGCAGCCCTCATCAAGTGGAAATGCAGGAGCACGAGGAAATTAATAATATCAGGTCTAAATCTTAGGGGAAGACTATTAAAATCCCTCAGCCTGCTGTTTCAATTAGTAAACTTTTCATTGGCATGGCACAGCTATGGTTACACAGCATCAGCAAATAGTTCCTGGGTCTGAAAATCATTATGGGGACGATTTGGAAAAGTGAGACTTCCTGCAGTCTGTTAGTATGTCAGGAACACCTTTTTAAATTTTCCTCCTGGTGAGAAGCGGGCTCCATCAAGTACGGATGTCATAAATGTCAATGATCCCATTAATTGACCATCACCACGGTGAGAAAGAGGCGGGTGACTCAGCGGAGAAGGACCTGATTCACCACCCCTCAGTCAGAATGGTAGGACCGGCATTTAACGTAACATTTAACGTAACCTCAGAGTAACCCCAGTCTCTGTAATGTTATGCAGACCCTGTAAATTGAAACTGTATTGGTGACTATTTAAATGATATACAAATACCTGTGTAAAGAAACCTTACATTGCAGCATCCTTGACATGATTCCTTTGAACATGGATAACATCCCTGGGTTCAAAGGAGCAAAGCTCCAATAGACAGACAGTAGCCCCAGAATGGGGTCCTGAGTGTTGAAAACAGAGGCACACTATCCCCTCAAGGGAAACAGCTTGCTAATTAATTACGTACATGTGTGTTTTTATTTGTTTGGTTATTAGCCATTAAAGGGCATGTGGAGTTAGCTGCAGTAGATTTGAGCCCTTAAAGGTCTTTCTTTCACGCTCCATGAAAATGTCTTTGGATGGGATCCGTTTATTGTGCTTCGGGGAAGCCAGCTATCGCTTCACCGCATAAATCTGAGGCTAATAAAGCCTCTGAAGAAACTGTGCAGACGGTGGGGCACAATTTATGCTTCCTGTCAGCTGCCGAGCTTCTCAAGAGCCCCACACAGCGAGCATCAAGGCGGATCATCAGAACCGGAAGAGAGTCCAACTCGGTCCCCCGGTACCACGCTTCCCATGGGTCCCACACAGCGAACATCAAGGCGGATCATCAGAACCAGAAGAGAGTCCAACCCGGTCCCCCGGTACCACACTTCTCATGGGCCCCACACAGCGAGCATCAAGGCGGATCATCAGAACCAGAAGAGAGCCCAACTCGGTCCCCCGGTGCCACACTTCTCATGGGCCCCACACAGCGAGCATCAAGGCGGATCATTAGAACCAGAAGAGAGTCCAACCTGGTCCCCCGGTGCCACGCTTCCCATGGGTCCCACACAGTGAGCATCAAGGCGGATCATCAGAACCAGAAGAGAGTCCAACTCGGTCCCCCGGTGCCACGCTTCTCATGGGTCCCACACAGTGAGCATCAAGGCGGATCATCAGAACCAGAAGAGAGTCCATCCCGGTCCCCTGGTACCACTGTTTCTCAAATGCCCCACACCGTGAGCATTAAGGCAGTTTGTCATAACCGGTAGGATCTGACCCAGTCCCCCGGGTACCACAGCCTCTCAAAGGATCCACTGGCGGATCATTCAAAGTGAAAGGGTCTGACAGGGTCCGCGGTACCACAGGGTAGGGTTATAGCTATTGTACGTTTATGAAACACCCCTCAGTAAATATCGGATCCCAAATGCTAACAAATTAATGAAGGGTCAGACTCTATGACTATTCTGGTACAAGCAGAATTTTGGAGCAAACTGAGGAGGGTAAGAATATATAAAGTTGATATTTTAAGTATTACTACAGTGAGTTTGGTTAAGCGAATTAGAGACTGGATGCGATTCTAAAACAGCCTATTACTATGTACAGTCTTTATATACACGTTGGAAAAAAATTGCAATAACAGCCATTCTTTTATTAATTTAGCTTATTATTTACCGATTATTAAACCCAGACTTACGCACAACCTTATATGAGCAGATTAAATAGGACTGTAAAGTATGGCTGAAGCACAAGCGCATTATAGCAGTAAATAATTTTCCTACTTAATCGCTGACCATGGGTCGTGCTCCTCAGCCTGAAGCATTGTTGTTGCTTAAGTGACTTGTAGCAATTTCTTTGCTTTTATAGTTTCTGTCAATTTTAAATATTATAATCATGCATTTATTTACCACTGTGATTTGGAGGCCCAGCACTATATATGCGGTTACAGAAAATTAGTCAATATTCTTCAGATTTGGGGATTTCATTGTGGTATAATTTAATATTATGATTTTAATTCCATCACACCCCCTGATTAAAAAAGAAGCACCTTTCCGCGTGTTAGTCTGTGACATCATGGCTGACCATAATAATGTGGACGCCAATTCCCTCCAATGTGTCGGAGTTTTTGGGACCACTTCCTCATTTGAGGCCTGTCTTGGCTGATTTGAGTGGATGAAAACAGCAACTTCTCTGCTCCAAAAAATCCAGCGTAAACATAAACAGTTGCTGGAGCCTGCCCAAGCACAATGTCTCATTTCAGACACTGCGTCGGTGTCCTCAGGAGCGCGTTTATGGGAACAGGTGCTCAGTGGTACTGGACAGTGAATCCAGCTAGCCGCTTCGTCTAAAGGGCCAAAGTCAACAGCTCTGCCTATCCCCCTCCCCCTTGGCTTTGGGGTCATGCTGCTAGATTTTGGGAATTCAGGACATCTTGATCTTCCCCTGAGTGAAAAGGCAGTCTAGTACAGTTCCGTGGGGCCAGCATGAGTAGCAGAGAGCTGCCACTCTGATTTCAAGCTGATGATGATGGGTACTGAAGGTAATTCACAAAATTCTAATTTATTAATGCACATTTAATAAATCTGGACATTAATACAGTGCATAGAAAAAAAATTATTCATTAAGAGAATTAAAACAAAGTTGTTTTTTATGAGAAACCAACAAATAGGCTTTCAGTTTCCACTTGGGTGAAATTAGTAGCGGGATGGGTGATAAACAGGCCAACTCTCCCTTCCCAGCATGCTCAGCAACTCGTGGAGGCATCCTGCTGCGTCTCCGGGACCTTGGCCAATGGGTGGAAGAATGGGCGTCCATGCAAGCAGGTGTGGCGTGTGGCACCCAGTTGCCGGTCCAGCCGAGACAGGGTGTCCCTCATGTCCTCCCGGGACGAGCAGAGGGGAAGCTGCCGCGCAAGGCGCACTGCCTCTCCCTGCATATGCATGTCAGCGGGTATGCCGGACCACGTGTGGGGTGGAAGGGGGCAGAAGAATCATTAACCCTCAGAGCTACACTACTAGCAACAGCTACAATTTTATTTATTGAGCAGATGCTTTCATCCAAAAGCTAGTCCCTGGAGAAACAGGGGTGTAGGACCTTGTTCAACGGCCCAATGATGAAATCACTTTGCTGAGATTTTGCTGGGATTTGAACCAGTGACCTTCTGATCACAAGCACAGTGTCTTAAACTAGTAAGCCACACACTGCTTCCTAAACTTTGCCCATGGTCCCTCAAACCACACCTGGTTTCTGAAGTAGCCGACTGAAGCAAATTTACTGCTGTAGCTCCCTGAAGCTCATTTACAGAGCAACACTGAACCCAGAAACTATTACATTATGAAAAAGGAGAGGCTCACGATTTCATTTAACTCCAGCAGAAACAGCAGAGCTGGTGAGGTGAGGGCGCTGCGTACCTCCAGGTAGCTGCAGACCTTGAGAGGCCTGCACTCCTTCACGCTCGCCGCGCGCCTCTCCACCACAGCCCTCAAAATATCCTTGAGGTCGGCTACGCCGAAGCAGGGGATGCAGTCAGCCATCGCAGCCACTTCCAGATGCGGCTCTAGGGACAGAGGGCCTGGCCAAGCGAAGCGGAAAACAAGCATTAATATACTCTGGGCAGTAAAGTTTCTCCAGGAAAGAATAATAAATAAATATTTTGATTTACAGTTTGGGGCAACACCAAGGCAAACACATGGCATGCCAAATAGAGTGCTAAATGGCTATTACAATTTCCTCCTGGGGTGGAGATGGGTTTAGCATGAAGGCTCCAGCTCGGCCCGTCCAGGGAGGACAGGCACCGTGTTTTCGGGATCTGTTATGCAGGCAGGGGCGTGCAGATGCTCCCAAGGTCCTGTGCTCCTCTCCAACACTAACAAACATTGCGGGACATTAACTAATTACAAAAGAAATTGACGGTCCCCAATGCAGAAGAAATGTTAACGATAATGCTCCAGGCATGCTTCTCTCAAATGCCTCTGCTGCATTGTGTATACAGGACAGCAGGAGGCAGAATGGTTAAGGAGAGCTGGGCTTCCTGTTCCCTGTGGTTCAGCTGAAAGGCCTCAATTAACTGTCCCGCAGCATAAACAACAAAAACATGTTTTGGGTGGAGAAATGCACCAGCTGATGGAACCAAGCGGGTTTCTCTGACTAATCTCTAAAGGGCAACGCAGTGAAGCCAAATCCCTCTCAGAGTGCAAACACTAGCCAGCTCCAGACGCCGAGTTAACTGGGGTCACACTCAAACCTGCAGCCAGGGCCCGGGCTCCAGGGGGGATAAGGAGCACGCAGGATTTGGAGACAAGGTCATCCTAAAGCAAATGTGTGCAGCAAACAGCACCATGAACACAGCCGGAAGTTACCAGAGACCAAAACAGTCAGAGGGGGAACCTGACATCTTCCTGAAGGTGCAACAGACGCCACTATGATGATCAACCCTATCTGTCCTATTTCTGTAAAATGTGATCCAGAACATTTAAGCAATCGCGTAACAAAGGAATGAAATGGTACATCACGCCACACACTCTTATATTTCAGGATCTGATATGATCAAACAGCACAGAATGACACCAGGTTGAAACAGTGTCTCTCAAGTCCGTTTCAGACTGATCCAAAATGCATGTATCCCATGAACGTGAACTTGATCTGCAGACCTAAGCACCGTAATCCTCTTATTTACTCACCCGCTTCTGACATTTGCTAATCATTTATGAACTATGACATTTAAAAACGTCCAGCATTTTGAAATGTTCAAAATGTTGTTCTTCTAAATGAAAACAGGCAAACCCAGAGACCTTTAAACAGCAGGATATAAGCAGCTTGATGTGAAGGAGGAATGACCCCCCTCCCCCATAACACTTTATTTATTTTAGAGGTAGGTGGAGGCTGTTAATTCATCCCAGAGACAAAGTGGTGAAGTCCCAGCAATAAAGCCTTACATGATAAAATTAAAACACATTCAGGAGATTAACAAAATGCTCTTTATCCATTCTGGAAACATTTACTGCACCTTAAATGGCAATTCTCATACAATTTTAGCAATACCATTTCCTGATTTTTAACAGAACCTAGCAGTAATAGAATAATTAAAAAGTTATTTAATTTCTGAAATGTGACTTCAGGCGAACTGCACTGAGACAGGTCTGAGCAGTACACGGGGTTGTACGGTGCGTACCAGGAATCTGCCGGATCCGGAAGCCGTTGGCCACGAGCCTGGAGTCAGTAAAGTAGGCGGCCCCGCTTAACTCAGGAGGGTCCTTCTGCATGCAGCACAGAGCCCTCATGTTTGCTGGGTCACCCAGGACACTGGGGGCAGCAGACAGCGTGTGAGGGAAGCTGATGGTATCATGGGCGGCTGAGGATCCCGGCCGTTACCTGTCGGTTAAGGTGACCGGGGCGTCCAGCAGGCGGGTGGGGATGATGTTGGTCTCCAGCAGCTGGGTGAAGAGTAGGACCTCCTCTACGCGGGACGGGTCCAGCAGCAAGAGGTGGGAGCCGCGCAGGACGACCCAGGCTCTATGCGAGGGCAGGCGACCCACGAGCTCCACCCCCCCTGTATCAGAGTCGATCCTGCGGCCCATTGTGGTTCCGATCAGCCTCTGCCTCAGTGCTGCCAGGCTGAACGCCACTGGGATAGACTGCTTCTCTGGAGGGGGCTTCTTCTTACTGGGAGGCTGGAAGAACTGCTGATCCAAGATCTTCTGGTTTGACAGAGGGGCCTTGTGTTTCAGGCCTAGACCAGCAGGAGGCGATGGCCTGGGATGCTTTTCTGAGCTCCCTCTCTCTGCAGCCCGCTTTGACTGGAGGTGATAGCGCAGTAGGTCCTTGTCAGCCTTCTCCTCATACCTGGAATGGACCGGAAAGTGGGAGTCAAACCAGCAGCAGCTTAGTTTCAAAGGCATCATTGTCTATAGCTCAACAAGAAGGGCACTGGGCTAACACTGCACAGGTTATGGGTTCCCATGAAGTAAATGTAAATTGTACTTCCCTCTACTGCAAGCTGCTTTGGTAAAAAAAAAAAATAAATCACATGACTGTAAACATAATTATTCATCGACAATAAATAAGAGCTGCCCTCTCAGGATCGTTCACTGAAAAATGGGTGATCATTCTGAATTGCTAATCTTCAGTTGAAAGACACAAACCAGGCCAAGTGATGAAAACCTTCAGTGGCTTGTGCTTAAGACCTCTTCAGGCTACTCTGTCAATCCCGGCACAATGTTTCCAAGCGGAATTAACCAGCCGAGAGTAACACAGGGAATGTTTTAAACATCAGCACTTCTACTAACGGACATTCAGTGCTAACGGTTTTCCTGGCTTGCAAGGGGAGAGGTCAGTGGCTGAAGATACTGAAATACCTCATTTCACAGACAGAATCACATACAATTTACTCTGGATAACCTGAGTGGCTCCGTGGGATTGGGGGGGGCATAAGTATAGGCCAGGGAATGTAGTAAGGGGTAGGTAGGGGGGAAGAGGAAGGCAGAGTGAGGAAGAGCAGAGAAAGAGGGAAGAGGCCACATTTTCCCAGAATTCCACTGCTCTGCCCAGTGGGACATAGCCAAGGACTGCGCGATAACGTGTAAATCTATAAGCGTGACTCACTTCACATGAATGTTTTTGGAAAATGGAGATCAGGCCCCTGCAAATCTAATGGAGAGCCTGTCCGCCTTCCAGCAAAGAAAACATGGAGCAAGAAGTTTACAGAAAAAATAATAAATAACACAATGGCGTCTGGAAAGGCGGTCATGAAAAGAAGTGTAAATCAGATGATGACAGAGGAGGCAAACAAACTGGTGCTTTGCCCTGAACGTCTGAAACGTCTATCACACAGGGAACCTTCATCAAGTAAGGGGGGGGGGGGGGAGGGGGGGCAGTGTATCATGCAGAACCGCTGGGTTTATATGGGAAAGTGTGACTATTTAATAATGTGGGAATCCCTCACAGCAACCCCCCCGCAGCAGAGCCGACTTTCCACACTGTACTTCACATGTGCGGCCGATGGATGGTTTGCAATTAACAGCATTATTATCTAGTTAATTAACTGAAATCATAGCAAACCAAACCAAACTCACTTCTTCCTTTCTTGCACCCCCAGGGTCTTCCATCTCTCCTCCAGGGCGGTGCTCACATCCTGCTCGCTGGCATCGGGCTTCTCCCGCTGGACAGTGGCCCGGTTCTCCTGCTCGAACATGGCGCTGGCCGACAGGGGCTGGCGCACAGTGCGGTTGCTGATTAGGTCATAGGCCGTCAGCTTGGCTGCCTTCTTGGGCTCCGGCATGGGCACATGGACCCTCACAGGCGAGACGACCTGCCCTGTGTCCGGGTCCAGCAGCCCATGGCCCATACTCCAGCTCGCCGGGGAGACCTCAGGAACACAGCCACTGCTGTCCCGACCTGGTTTGGGTCCCTCCACCAGGTCTGGCTCTGAAACCCCGGTGACATTCGTGATGCCATCCTCGCCAGTCAGAGACAGGTTCAGCTCGAAGCTGCAGGAGCTGTTGATGACCCAGTCCTCTGACGAGGACGAGGAGCTTGTGTTTGCCGACCTGCTGCCGGTGTTTTTGCTCACAGGTTTCTCGCACTCAGAATGCTGGTCCGATGGTGTGACCTGGGCCGTGTCATCAACCCCAGGGGGTCCCTGACAGTCAGTGGCGCTTTGGCACACGGGGCCTTCCTCCACTCTGCAGTCAGGGTCTTTTGGGACAATAGGGGGTGGCCCACTGGACTCCGGGCCGTAGAGTGATGTCAGCATGGTTTCCAGGGCCAATAAAACAGCTTCCTGAAAACAGCAGGCAGGGAGTCTCTGTTCATATTGCAGGACATCAGTATACCCGGCTCACTCGAAGAAGACTGGCAAGGAACCGAACCTCCATGGACATAAGGGCGAGGCTTAAAGTGAGGGTGTGGTACCTTGCACTGAAGCATCACTTGGGTCTTGTCAGGGGTGAGGTTGACATCGACGGCAGAAGCAATGACAGTGACGCTAAGCATGAGTGCAGGGTAGCAGCTGGGGGCTCCTTCCCCACCAACATGGGCCCCGTACTGTCGCTTCAGCAGCTACCGGATTGAGCAGAATGGAGAAAAACATGGCCAGTGCCAGATATCAGACGTGCCAAGGCCCCATGCCCATGCTTCCGGCCCTCTGCCCCTCCCAGGTCCCATCCTACCTTGAGAATGTCTCTGTGGTGGACAGGTCTATTGTTAATGAAGACGAACGTGCGGTCAGGTGTAGTGGAGCTCATCAGGCTAGGGTTAGAGCCAGGTTTGGGGAAGAATCCTTCCAGAACGATCTGTGGAGAGTGGCGATGTGATGACATGACACCAGCACCCCCACCCAACCCCACCGTGGCCTCACATCTAATTGCTGCCCCTGTGTGGAATGTCATGGGCCCGTCAGGTAGGGATAATCTGCTCTCCAAATCGGACTGCTAGAAGGCAGGTTCTCCGCTGACCCAGACAGCAGCACGTGCTGGCCTCCTCAGCCTGAGCCCGTCTCTTCTGGAAGCATCTGTTTTGCCAGTTAGACGGCTTGCGAAATCCACAGGTCAGCTAACGCAGGTGAACCCAACACCCCCAGCTCTGATGCGAACAACACCTTTCCCGGGCGACCTTTACACGAGCGGGTCGCGTCCCGCTGCCTGTCGGAAATCAGTCTCCTGTGCCGTACCTGCGCACCGCCCGGAAGGAACACAGTTTGGCTCCGCAGAAGCGGCGTCGAGCGGAAAACCGCGCGGGCTGATGACTGATTACTCAAGCAGACTGCTCAGGGGAGGAGAAAATAAAATAAATAATAATACCAAACCATAAATTAGCATCTCGGGGTGGGAATTCCTAGAATTGTTGAAATATAATAAATTGGGGACAGAAATACATCCTTGTCTGGTAAAGACTTTCTGGCGCATCGGCCATAAGCAGAACCTGTGATATGTAGGCAGGAGCAGAGTGTTAATTGCAGGGGGGTAGGGCACATTTGATATAGCGTCTAAACAAACAGAATATTCCCATGTAAATATTCCCAGGTTTAACAGAGCACAACTGTAGGCATGTACGACCGCATAATGATTCAGAAATCCCACAACTCCAAGTTTCAATCGTGGATTCTATAGATCTGAAGGCTGGTCTTGCCTGTATGCGAGCGGCCAAGGTATTCACCAACCGAGGGCAGATATTGACTAGCGGGTCACATGGAAGACAGTTAATCAAGTGACAATCCCGTATGGCATTAAGGACATCTGACCCCATTACCATGTCTGGCGACGAGGAAGGAATGCATTGATAACTAAAGAGAATATACAGACTAAGATATATTTAATACCCTGCAAAACCATAGAGGTTTCAAATACACCTGTAAAAAGCCTGAGTGAAACTCCCTGTGAGTGATGTCGTCAAAAGTATATTAGATTACAGCTTCTCCGTGAGCTCCAACTGACCTCTGGGTGCTCCTGCCGATGCTGGAGAGGCACCATGGAGGTCACAGTGCTGGTTCCCAGTACTGCCATCAGGGCTGTTCTGTGATCCGATGCCTTGGCCTTCAGCCAGACCACCGCCTGCACTGACACACAGGGAAAGGGTCAAGCCAACAGTCACCATGCACCTGCAGACAGAGGACATGTGTGGGTCAGCAGGGGAACCATTCCAAGGGGATCCCGCCTTACATGTTGGCAGGGACTCAGCATGGCCCTACCTTCCAAGCAGGCACACATCACTTGCCACACAAACTGGTACGACATAAGCCTAACTGCAAATAATCATATTTGTGTGACCTTTTCTGACCAATAATCTGCAGGAGTCCCTGAATAAGGTGCATAATTATTATCTTTAAGGTTTCAAGTTTTTGTTCTTACAAACCTGCAGCAGACTGAAAAACAGGCCATTGACAGGGGTGTCAAAACCAAGGAACCAAATGAATATCCTACTTCCTGTCTAGTACACCTCCCACGAGTCTCACTTCAAAGTCTGCTGCAAGCACCACACTTCCTGACATGCTCTGATCATTAATAACTACCAATTAACCAAGTAAAAAATAAATAAATAGAAATACAGACTTCTTATAAGTGAAAATGATAAAAATTTGAACAGTTTCACCCTGGCTGGAAGAGTATCCATCATCCAATAAATGTTCAGATACACGAGGACTCCATGTGGCAGAAAGAGATACTGCATGGAGAAAAGAACCTTCTGCGGCAGTAAATTAGGTCACCCCTGGTAAAAACACAGACATGGATATCACATGGACCCTCTGGGCCAATCAGCTGCTTTTATTTCAGGCAGCCTGCATTCTGGAAGTTAAATACAATGTCTTCCTCGCTCCAGTGACCACAGAAGCTCACAGCTGAGTGAGGCGGTAATGGTTGAGTGGGAATGGCAGGAGGCAGGACCTTGTTGTGTGTCAGCAGGACTCTAAGGGCTGGCTTGATGATGCTGTAGGCCATTAGCAGTTCCTGCACCTTCCTCAGCTCCTCCTTGCACTTCTTACTACTAGAGTAGAACTGCCTCCTCACCGGGAGGTTCTTAAAGAGCTTGAAGACGGTCACCGTGGTACCTGGGGGGAGGGGGGCAGGACTTTAACGCAAAGAGCCACGGTAGCTCAAAGGCTGAAAGGAAAAGCAGCAAATCTGAATAGACGCTCCTCTACTCACGGACGCAATACATTCCGAACTGCCGTTCGCAACTTGAAATGTTTGTAAGTCGTTATTCACCATCATTTTAAAGGTATACGCAAGTACAAAGAACTAGGATGCTGGGAGTACGCACGCTACGCTGCTGCGCAGCGGGAGTAGCGGCCAGAAGTCGTACTAGGCGGAATTGGCGCACAGAAAAAAATATTGATGTTGCGGACAGGAAACGGGAGCCCAGTGAACACAATTTGGACTCTTCGTTCGTATGTCTGAAAGTTCGTAAGTTGAACGTTCGTAAGTAGAGGAGCGTCTGTATATGTTTAAATAAAAAGCAAATCCAAACCTTGGCCAAGATGAGATGGCTTCCTGGACGTGATGTTGCCATTGTGGTCCAGCGTGTACTGAGTACTGACTTTGTCGTCAGCCGTTTTTGTGGTCAGAATGACCTGGAGAAGAGACACAGTGAATACAATTGACATGGCTACATTCTCACCAGCAGGCTATTGCCTTGTTTGTGCCTTGAGGGGGCGCTCTATGATAACCCTCACACTGCACACGCAGGAGGAGCCGTCTCTCACCTCGGACACTGCGCAAATTGATCCCAGAGCCTCTCCCCGGAACCCATAGGTCTCCAGGCGCTCAAGATCATTGTGACAAGAGATCTTGGAGGTATAATGCTTGACAGCCATCACTGGAGCATCGGCAGCCTGGATTCCACATCCATTGTCTATCACTTCTATGCGATCCAGCCCAAAGTTCTCCTGCAGCAGGGAAATAGAGCATGCTTTTCACACAAGCGTGACGTGACACCTACAATGGCAAGGGCCAGGGCGCTCACCATTAACACACCTTATTAAATGTCTTAAACACACAGGAAGTGTGTAGCTATCCTGTAGAGCAGGGGTATCAAACTCCAGTCCTAGGGGGCCAGAGCCCTGTGTAGCTTAGTTCTTTCCCTGTTCCATCACAAATGATTCAGCTCAAGAGCTGTGTGGTAATCAGCACAAGGAGGTTCAAGGAGTTGAATCAGGTGTGTTAAATGAGGGGAAACCCAAAAATATGTAGGGCACTGGCCCTCCAGGACTGGAGTTTGACACCCCTGCTGTACAGTATACAGTATCATTATAAAGAGCATTGGAACATAAAAACCACATTATTAGTGACTGTCAAAAAAACAAAAAGTTAAACTGCATTTACTGCCTACAGTGCTGATGCCTTCCCCATATGCTGTGCAACAATGTTGGTTAACAATAGACACCAAGTCTTCAATTCAACCTGATCACACCCTGAAGTTTGCAGATAAATGTCACAATTAAGCTTTAACACAACACAAACTTCCTTGTGATGCCACTCATGCTGAACATGTGCATTTTTATGTGCTATTAATCATTAATTTGTGAAACAGACTTTTAAAAATCATTTACAAACACAGACTGTGTTTTACATCAGTTAAAATCATATCAGAGCAATCATTATTATATTGAAACAAGTTCACTGTTTTCTTGAACAACCAGGAGATCTTTGGAAGATAAATGGCAAGAATTCAAGAGAAAATACCAAGCAGACTGCCAGACAGGGCATTGATGAGAATGACCCTTTAATAACTAAGACCATGCATGTTTCCAAAAAATATTCCCAGATACCAAGACAAACAGGCTAGCATGGGATCAGTGTGAGATGCTCTTTGGGGTGGAAAAGCATTTGGATGTTTCTTCACCAAAACACAGACACAAATAAAGTAATAAGCCTTGGAAACAGCTGCATTAGGGTTGCAGACGAGTCTTCCATCGCACCTCTACGACAGACCTAAATGTCATCTGAGCAACAGCTTGAGCAGATGGGATTCCAGCTGTTGGACCTCGGGGACCAAGAGGAAATGCAACAAGTGCTCCAGTCAACGACTTCCTGAAGATTTCTTTTTAAATTAATCATGGAAAGGTATATTTATAAACAGCTGTTTTTAATAAAAGCTTAACCCAAAGGTGTCATACGCTCATGCACCCTGTCAACAAACATAGATGTTCAAATAAGGAAAATTATTATTCATAAAAATGCTGATATTGTTTCAAGGATCAAGTGAGGTGTAGGACCAGAGAATTTACAGAAGCTGCATGCAAAGGTCATTTCTCAGTATTTTTGGAGTTAAAACAGTAAATAAGGTTCAGGTTGTCACCCTAGTTTTAATTTCCATTCTTTAATCAGCAACCTGACCTCCAATACTCAACATCTAATTGTTAAAAAAACTGGACGTCACGTAAGATGCAAGGAGACATGACAATGTTCTGTGAACCCATTACCAGTTTCACGTCGACGCTCGAGGCACCGGCGTCCAGTGAGTTCTCCACCAGCTCCTTGACCACACTAACCACAGAGGTGATGACCTGAGAGCTCGACAGCAATCGCACAGTTTCTGCTGGCAGCTGCTTCATTTCGTCTATCAGGCGGTCCTGCGGAAAACATGCGCACCTGCTGAAAACACTTGCGGCCGTACACAATGCGCTCCCAGGCAGACGGGCATCCTGGTCTACACATTCCGTAGTCAAAGAACAACTTTGCACGAGGAAAGAAATGGCAGTCCAGCTGTAACATGCACGGAAAACAATCATTAAAAATAAAGGCTTAGCCCTGTGATTATGCATGCAGTACATTTTATTGTAATGCACCACTACATTTTGGCAAAGCAGCTAGGTCAGACATTTTGCAATCCACCGAATTCGTGCAAATAGCCAGAAGAACAAACTGAAGATCGCACTCACTCATCGGCAGCATCGATACATACAACTCCCTCTTTTAAAAGGCCCCGCTAGCTCGCGGGTTTGTTTGTTTTCTGAACAAGGCTCGTGCGCGGCATCGGCGGGCACGGGAAGTCCAGTTACAAGTTGCACTGACGGCGTGCAGCGATTGGCTGCGCCGCACACCACTCACCTTAGAAGGAACCGCCTCTTCCGGCCAACGTGATCCCAGGCAAGGAGGAAAACTAAGAGGTTAAGCGACGCTGGGACGGGGTGGGGAGAGAAAAGGCAGTAGCTTGGCCTTTCTTTGTTACAGTATCGGCGAAAAAGGGACGGTGCTTATCAACAAGAGTAATTACCGAGGAGCTCCTGTGAGTATGTGTGTTAATCTGCCCCCAGTTGCCGGATCTCCTGCAAGTGCAGCGCTGTTTTTAGATGGAGGGTCGCGTATTTGTCTATGATGAAGCCCCGGTGAATTCAACTGGTGTTGATTAAAAACCAGCCAGATTGCAAAAAAAAGACTGCGTGCTGGGACCGGGACTCCGGAGCACCGGGGGGTCGTAAGGAGCTGCGTTTATCATGCGGCGCGATTAAAGCTTATTATAATAACGACCCGGAGAGCGGTGTTACAAGACTGCCCCTGGTTTAATGAAGTCGAACTGGCCGCAGGCACCCCCAGATAGTGGCTGTCCTTTAAGCATCGCCAAGTTTTTATAATGTACCGTGCATGGCGCACCCCCTCCTAGAAACTCCTCCACCAGCGGTTCGTTACTCAGAGATGCTCCGCCGAGCCCGGGTTTTCTTATGCTTTTTTTTATCTGTCCCCCGTGTCTGGCTTTTTCATTATGGTTAATTATTAAGTCAACATGCATTTTCTCACTGCCTGTTATACCCTACACAGGTAGATTTTTTTTTTAGAGATTGTCTGAGTTGTCTGGTATTGTAATATTGCATATAGTCCTGCAAGTATAATTGTACGTCAATAATTTATGGCCTGTGTATTTTTTGTAGACGAGGCGTTATTGATCACAGACTGGTAACAACGCTTGGGCAGTATTATATAAAGTAAATTACTGTTACTCCAACACCAGAACAGACCTGTGATGAAGAAACAGGTGTCTTGCAAAAGATTATTCTTCTTTTTTGATCTAGCATTGTCCTGAACTTAATGCTGTGCCCCCTCACCCCCTCCCCAGTAACACGCACCATGAATGTAGGTGTGGCCCACAGCGAGGTGAACCCCAATACACGTGTGATGAACAGCCGGGGCATCTGGCTGACGTATGCGCTGGGTGTGGGGCTCCTCCACGTCGTGCTCCTCAGCATCCCGTTCTTCAGCGTTCCTGTAGTCTGGACCCTGACTAATGTTATCCACAATTTGGTAGGTGACCCTCAGGGATAAGTGGAATGACTGGCATGGCTTTGGCAGCTTTTGGCTTTTTCTGTTGATACCTTTAGCGACTTAGTCAATCCAGCCTTAAAAATGGATAAGATGGAAAAATTTGAACAGATCTTCTGGCTGTTCAGGAATTCTTGACTCTGATAGAGTTTTATGCCTTTATTTTGGGGCTGCATTTACATTATAAATCTTCTTGTCTCCTCCTTGGCTCGGCCCAGTATATATTTCCCCTACATTTGTCATCACCAGTAAAGCTTTCCTCTGGCTCTTGTGTGTCCGTAGGGGATGTATGTGTTCCTGCACGCTGTCAAGGGTACACCCTTTGAGACTCCTGATCAGGGGAAAGCCAGGCTCCTCACACACTGGGAGCAGCTGGACTATGGTGTACAGTTCACCTCTTCCAGAAAGTTCTTCACAATCTCACCAATCATTCTGTAAGTGTTTTATGTAATATAATAACCTGCTATTGATCACACAGAAACCTGTCACATTTTCAAAATGGATGTTATTTCTTTCGTCATGAGCTTCAGAACCTTCCCACGGGTGTAGCTGCTGTAATAGCATATATCGATTTATTTATTTTTTGTGCTCCATAATGAATGCTAATGTGTCTGCCTGAATTGCACTTCATGTCTCGCTGTATCTTTCAGGTATTTTCTTACGAGCTTCTACACGAAGTATGATCCTGCTCATTTTGTGATTAACACAGCTTCCCTCCTGAGTGTGCTCATCCCCAAGCTGCCACAGCTCCATGGTGTCCGAATCCTAGGGATCAACAAGTATTAAAGAAGCTGCCCAATAGGGGGCGCAGTGAAGCCGTATTTGGGCTGTGCAAGTCGCTATCCCGCTGTGCTTTGTATGCCACAGAATGGGTAACTGACGTGTTGATGGGTTAGATGCTTCCTCTGAAGCTGCGAAGGATGGATGCTAGCAGAGATGAACAGTGTGTGCGTTACTAACTAACGTATTTAATGTTGTCACAGACCTGGGCAGGCCCAGATCTTAAACTGGTTGTTTTTCCCTTGACATATGTGATAATGATTTGTTATTATCTCTTATTTTCCACATGTAGTGTTGCACAGTTGTTTATGGTCCTTTTATTTTTATTTTATAAACGTTTTCAGGAGAGAAGGAAATAAAATGCTACATGTATTTTTCACACATTATTCGTTCATCAGAGCAGGGTGCCGTGATTCTGAGACTCCGATTGCTCTGCAGCAATGGGGGAATGATGTAGGAAACACTGAGACTGATGTTGCATGGTTTCCTCAGATCTGAAAAAGAACCCATTGGGTTTGGACTTTTTATATGTAGTACTCTACAGAGGCAAAGAAACAATGGTTTAGGTTAGCTAGGCTACGCTCCTGTGTTTTTTTTAAAGGAATTAGTTTATGCCGTGTTTGTGTTTATGCTTATGTAGCTGTTCTTGTTTTTATAGATTATACTTTCGATACTTTTACTTAGGCCACGTTGCCTCTGCTTGTTTGTAGTGTCGGTACTCTGTCAGTGCCTAACATAATAAAAAAATGTGCCCTTTAAGCCTTCTCCTGTCATCCATCCATCCTCTTATTCAGTATAGACCCACAGGTTCTATCCAGCACAGGGCAGAGGGTACGGGGGGCACCTTGAATGGGATCCAAGTCTATTTACATGCACAGTCACACTCTACACTGAATTTAGAGAAGCCAGTTCACCTAAATGCATGTCTTTGGACTGTGGGAGGTAATGTGAGAACATAGAAATTCTACAAACACAGGGCAGGGGTCGGATTGGTGGGTGTGTGATGACAGCGCTGTCCACTGAGCCACCAAGCCAGCCTGCATTATTGCAAGGAATGACAAAATGCTCAATCTGTCCATTTTCACTAATTCGTAAGACACACTGCTTTTATTCATATATTTTACAGGTGTAGTGTTAGCAAAGCAACTTTTAATGGGTGCAAAAGCTAGACAATGTCAATAAACTATTTTTCTGAGTATATTATTGTAAGGTAAAGTTACTGTGGCTTTTAGGTATGTTACGTGAACGGTGCAGTATTTTAATTTTAGAGGTTCCGTGAATCTGCACAACCAATTGCTTGCAAACGGAACCCATTTCCTAGTCCAACAGTTTCCTGCCGGAAGTGTTCACGTGTAGCGCTTTAATCTGGTCGGGTGATATTGTCGTTTAAAGTGTAGTCACTTTGAAGCGGTGTTTGTGTCAGTTCCTGTAACGTGTGACAGTTCACTCTCGTATTTGCTCAGCCTGGCACACTAATTATCCCTCTGTGTTGCACGATGAGCGCCGTTCCCCATGAGCTCGCCAGGCTTTGAAGACCCACTAAGCCATGTTTGTGTCAGATGCTCTCCGGAGGTCCTTGCGACGTGCGCTGAGCTGTCCGGCCAGATCCTTGGCTGGACCGTCGGGCCGGCGCCTCGTTTTGGGTGTGGAGACGAGCTGCGATGATACGGGAGCCGCCGTGGTAGACGAGAAGGGTACCGTCCTTGGGGAGTCTCTGTACTCTCAGAAAGACGTGCATCTAAAGTAGGTATAGCCGGCTTGCCATCAGCGGCTTGTTTTCCATTAAATACCTATTAAGTTTTATTGCCAAATGTGTTTGAAGGACATGAGTGAAATTCTTATGCTACAGCTGCATGTGAAGGGAGAGGTGGATTTTGGGGGAGGGGCAATAGTACAAATACAGTGCAATAAAAGACATAAGACAGTGTTGTGATTGTTGTCTTTACCACACTTCCCGTAGAACTGGTGGCATTATTCCGGTAGTTGCCCAGAAACTTCACCAGGAGAACATAGCCAGAGTGGTGCAGGATGCCTTGGACAGGAGCTGCGTTGCGCCTGGTGATCTGTCTGCGGTGGCGACCACCGTGAAGCCCGGGCTGGCTCTGAGCCTCAGGGTGGGTCTGGAGTATAGCCTGAGCTTTGTGCATATGCACAAGAAGTCTTTCATTCCTGTTCACCACATGGAGGCACATGCCCTGACTGTCAGGATGATCCAGCCTGTGCCGTTCCCCTTCCTGGTGCTGCTGGTCTCAGGGGGGCATGGCCTCTTAGCCATGGCAAGGGGCATTGACGACTTCCTGCTGCTAGGCCGAGCGCTGGATGAGGCCCCAGGGGACACTCTGGATAAGGTCTGACTGGTGGTGATGTCGTGTCTGATGGCCCATTTTGGCTAATCATGTCACACTCACTGACTCAACTGGATCCCCCACTCAGGTGGCAAGGAGGTTATCCCTGCAGAGCCAGCCAGAGTGGGCAGTGTGCAGCGGGGGGCAGGCCCTGGAGTGTGCAGCCAGGGCAGGTGACAGGTCCAGGTTCTGTTTCACATTGCCAATGGCCCAGCGCTATGACTGCCACCTCTCCTTCGCCGGCCTCCGGAACCAGGTGACCCGAGCTATCGAGATGAAAGAGGAGGAGGAAGGTATGCTGTCTATGCAGCCGCCCGGCTCTTGACCCGACCAGCTCCGTCTCACCCGTGTCCCTCTGTAGGGGTACGGCCGGGGGAGGTGCTATCCTGTGCCAGCGACATTGCAGCGGCCACTCAGCATGCTGTTGCCGCCCACCTGGCCAACCGCACGCATCGCGCCATCCTGTTTAGCAATGCCAGCGGCCTAATGCCTCAGAGTGGTGCCACCTTGGTGAGTGACTTCTGAATATTCAGGCTTTCAAGTGAACACTTTGTGTGCCTAACCCTGGGATGGTTACCAGAGGGCCTTGGTTAAGCACCAGCATAAGGAGATGGGACTTTCCATGGTCTTGGTCGCCTGTCCAGTTTCTTAGCTGCAAAGCCCCTGCTGATGCATGGGACCCATTTTCTTGGCTGTGTCAGTGCGGAGCCTTGTCATAGCGATGCCCTGTTGACCTTAGGTGGTGTCAGGGGGTGTGGCCAGCAACCAGTACATCAGGCACACCTTGAAAATGGTCACAGATGCCACTGGCCTGCAGCTCATCTGCCCTCCGCCCGAGCTGTGCACTGACAACGGGGTCATGATCGCATGGTGAGTGGCTCCCGCATCTTGTCCCTAAGCTGACACACTTCCGTCTCCCTAGCATACTATCAGTGCCGCCCCTCCCTACACGCAGAACACGCGCTGTGCGTAGGGCCCCATGATCCATGGGGGGCCCCATTTTCCACAAGGGGACACATTCTCTGCAAATGCGCAAAGGATGCGCATCACTACCGTGAGGCGCGCGTAGAGCGCCAAGTCAGCCCAAGGCAGGAGAGAAAGAAAGCGACGAGTAATCTGACACCGCAAGGTTGTAAACCTGAATGGCATTATGTGATACAGTCATTTTACATTTACATTTACCGCATTTAGCAGACGCTCTTTTCCAGAGCGACTTACACCAAGTGCTTAGTAGTCTATGACTGTTCTTCAATTTATAAGCTAGACGTAACATCAACAGCTGTCAAGATCAATTTACCGCTAAGAATGTTGTATAAAAGTTGTTAGGAAAGAGTGCACAGGAAGAGGAAAAGATTGTTAGTGGATTTTTTTTTTTTTTTTACTAATTTTTTTTGTAATGGGGGGGGGCTCAAAATAAAATTCTGCTTAGGGCCCCAATTTGGCCAGGGGCGGCACTGCATACCATCAGTTGCATTTTCATGTCTTTTATTCTCCAGGAATGGTATCGAAAGACTCAGGGAGGAGAAGGGGGTCCTGACATATGGACAACAAGTCATGTATGAGCCAAAGTAAGTCAGAGAAGCCCCGCAAGGCATCCTCAACCTTGACAGCACTAGTGATCATAAAGATTTAGGTTTATGAGGCAGTACTTAAATGTATATGTTACTTATATGGGTCCACCTTGCAATGAAATATAACCCTAGAATTCAGCAGAGAGCGGTTGTACTGTGTTCCAGCTACAACGCGGTTTTGCTCAATCCACTGCACATCCTCAGCCCCCACTAGAAGTGTTTCAGAAGCAGTGTTTTGCTAATTTTTCAGTCTTTTTCCTTTAATTTTTGTTCTACCATAGGCAAATCATCTGTGTAGTTAAATTGATTCTTGGCTGTTTTGTTTATCGCAGTTTTTTCCTGTTTTGTTGTGCTGTACTCTAGAGATAATGTTAAATACAGTTAAGCCCAGTTATAAATGACATGGACCAGAGATTGTGGCTGTTGTTAAAAGTACATTCATCAAAACAAAAATACATTAATCATAATTAATTTACTACATTTTACATATATTGCCTGTTAGCAGGAGGAAAACATCAGCATTTATCCTCCTACTTCATGTTGAACAACCTCTGGCCTGCTGCTTTGCTTTACAGTGTTGCTGGAAAACCTTATGAATATCCATGTTGAAAGCGCCACCTGATTGGCAGACTGAATTCCTGCCGGAAGTATCCCAGAAGTGGCATCCCGCACTCGGTGCGTATCTTTAACGAAGCGATGCAGAGAACTGCTTCTGGGGTGCTTCTGGTGGAATCACGAGCACTGACTAGAGTAAAGGCGGTCAGAGCCGTGGCACCACATCGCAGCCAGAATCCTGTGCAACTGCTCTCAGTGGAATTCTGGGGTAAATCTGGCTCACTCTGGAGACTGAACAAAAAGAGAGTACAGATAAATAAAGGTTCAATCAAATTAAGGTAATTAAGTTCTGGGGAGGGGGTAGGCTAAAATCTGTGGCTAAAGAGAACACAGATATATTTTCTAATCTATACACACACACGCACACACACATTTGTTGTTTATATCTTTGTGTGTGTGTGTGCGTGTATATATATATATATATACACATACATACATAGAAAGAAAGAAACAATTAGGACAGGGTGTAAAAGGTTTTATGTACAGTGTGGCAGTGTGCAAATGGCAGTGCGTCAACCAGCACCGCTGCAGGGTGTCTAGGCTCAGTGTCATTAATTGTCTTAAGAAGTGCCACTTGTGCTCTCCTTTGCTGGGTCTTTCCCCCAGGGCACCCTTTGGAACTGACATCACACAGCAGGTGAAGGAGGCAGCCATCAAGTTACCACAGCTGAAGCTGGACATGCGTCGATGACAAAAGTGCTCCTGTTTTTAATAAATATTTATGCTGCTGTAAATAAATAAAATGAAGGCACTTCTGTTCTTTTCCAGGAAATGTTTTAGTTAACTAACTTCACAAACTTTAGTTATTAACTTCACATTATTAACCTCAGTTATTAACTCTAGATATTAACTCGTGTTGATAAAATCTGATACTTTTGGAATGTGGTGCAGCCAGCCAGTGTGAATCCCAGCACCACGAAACCACACAGGGTTAAGGGTCTTGCTCAGGGGCCCAATGGGGAAATCACTCTGCCAACCCTGGATTTGAACCAGACACCATCTGATCTCAGGTGCAGCATCCAAAGCCACAAACTGTCTTGGTCTTGGTGAATGATAGCTGGTTGGAGTTCCAGGATACCCAGGTTGTCTGACGTCGAGGTAGAAACAAGTTGTCAAAGTTAAGCAGTCTCATCCAATCGCACCATGTGACACTGATTCTGGTTTTGCTGTCTTGTTGACTGTTTTTTGCGTGGGCTGGGGGGAATTTACAGGACAGATGATCTGTCTAAATGGGACGTCCATGTGGAGCAGCACATACCGCAGCCGCAGCGCTCTTGGGAGATGCACGGGGCCTAGATCTGGAAGGGAAGGCGGGGCCCTGGGCGCAGGTCATATCTTTTGTGAGACAGGGGAGATATGCATGTAGGGTCCCACTGGGCTTGGGGCTTCCAGGCTGCTGGCGTGCTGCATAATGAGTCGAGCAGACTGGCGGTGGACAGGATGCACCCTTGTGTGCTGCAGGCAGCGGCAGCAGTGTGAGACTCCGGCCTGGGAGGGGCTTTTCCATGGTGCAGTAAATCTGCTCCCAGTTCAGCTCCAGAGTGGCTGTCGAGATCCCCTAGGAGGTTAATTCTCTAGGAGGATGGTGTGAGGTTGAGGAGCGCCATAACAAGTTCAGAAAATGAGAATGGCCACTTTGGAGAAGTCACTCGACAGGCAGGCTGAAGCTTGTGGGCACTGTGTAGCTTAGCGGGATAATATTGTTGGAAGATCCCAGGGTCAGCAAAGCGCTTTCCCTGTTGGGCCCCTGAGCAAGGCCCTTTACTTCTGTTTAGCCCAGGGACTGGCTGACCCTGCTCTCTCAGTTATGTATGTATGTAGCTTTGAATAAAATGTCTTTGCCATAAGTGCTAAAACTCAGGAGCTCTCCCTTTCTTTAAAATGACACTGACAATAATAATGATAATAACAATAATAATAATAATAATAAAAAAAATAATAATAAAAGAGAAAAATCCTAAGAAAAACAATAAGGTTCCATAGCACTTAGTTCTTTGGACCCTTAATAATAGTTGTAGTAGTAGTAATAGTACCAGGATATCCTTAATAAACGTTCTGTGGCTTTTCGTCCACCAGAGGGCGACATGCTAAATAATTTCTATTTGCATAGAATGGAGCTGCTTTTGGGGTGACATGTTGTTGCAGTGGTTAGCATTATTGCCTCAAACATCTGGGATGAGGGTTCAAGTCTCTGCAAGGATGTGGAGTTTGCATGTTCTCCCTGTGTTGTTGTGGGGCTTCTTTCAGGCACTCTGGTTTCCCCCACAGTCCAAAACCATGCTGAGGGTAAATTGGCATTGATAAACTGCCCCATAGGTGTGCATAGTGTGCAGATGTGCCCTATTATGGATTGATGCCCCATTCTGTGCTATTCCCTGCCTTGTGTGTTCATAAACTCCTGATCATGAATAGGATGAGTGGTTACTGAAAATGAATGGATGGAGTGGCTCTGTTGATTCTTGTGATACAGGAATGGGCAATATCACTGATTTTCTTTTCAATCCAATACAAAAGCTGGTATAGTTGATACTGATATTCAGTCCTGCCCAACCCTGACTGATACTGAGTCATATCCTACTCTCTAATAGACGTTTTATATTAACAAGTAAAATTTTTTTTTACCGATTCTCAAAATGAAACATTCAACATCAAAAGAGTCTATATTTCAGCATCGATCCACACATCCTTATCACACATCCTATATTGTTCTCCACGACAGACACACACACATATATATGTGACCATCGTATCATAATTTTATTAATAAAAACTTTTTCAAGACTTTCATTTTAAAAATTGAAAATTGAAACACTTGCTCAGCAAGCTTAAGGTATTTGATTATTCATCTTGCAATGGGAGCCGGTAGATCGTGTCAGCAAGTTTTATTGATATTGGACAACATTTTCTAGTGTTGTCTAATAATCCATTCATTTTCTGAAACCACTTGTCCAATTCAGGGTTGCAGGGGTATGGAACCTGTCCCAGAGGCTAATGATTGCAAGGCAGGGAACAGCCCAGAATGGGGCACCAACCCATCACTGGGCACACTCACACATCAGCCACTCACACAAGCACCGGAAGAGTAGCATTCAGCAAAATAGGAACACCCTTTGAAATGAATACAAACTACTTTGTGAAGGCGTAGCTTGTATGAGAAGCTGTGTAATGATGAATTTGTGAATTTGAAATTTGTAGTCTTTTTTCCAGAAACAGGTACAGGTTTGTAGGCAGAAGACAGGGAGAGAGCAGACCGAGGGCATACAGAGATGTAGGCCAAGTGGAAGACCAGTACAGCCAGTGGAGTGAGGAAAGAATGAGAGGTGTGATAGATGAATATAGGGAAAGAGTAGAGGTAGGCCAGGAACTGAAGCTTTGTTTTTAGCTAGGGCATGGTGTATTCCAAAGTCCACCCTTCAAAAATGAGTGAAGGGTGCTGTAAGTGGCTTTTTTCATGCCTCTGGTAGAAAGCCCTTTTTATCCAAATATTCGGAGAAAGAATTGGCTGAAATGTCAAACTTCTGTCAGAGGGAGGTTTCCCCCAGATCAAACAAGTCAAGAACACCCACAGTAGGGCATTAACAGAAAAGCCGATTTGTCGACGCGTCGACGTCAGAAGCACAAGTCGACGACCCTTGAGAGAAGTCGACAAGTCGTGTGTTTTTTTCTTCTCTCTGTGTGCACGCTTGCATACACAATGCAATCTCTGCCTCTGATTGGCTTACGCTGACATTACGCTTATAACAGAATATCGTCTATAACGGACGAGGTCCGCTGGTCCCGGCCGTGTACCTTTAAGAACATGCAGAAAAAGCATTGGGGATCTGTATATACTCTATATTACGAAAAGTATTGGGACACCTGCCTTTACACACACATGAACTTTAATGACATCCCGTTCTTAATACATAGGCTTTAATAT
>JAODKC010000001.1:51498050-51524268 GCA_026777985.1 Mormyrops attenuatus | reverse complement strand
ATTCCTCTAAGACCAGGAATCATTCTCGTAGCCCTACGTTGCACCCTTTCCAAGGCAGCAATGTCCTTCTTAAGGTAATAAGAACATAAGAAGAGTCAGTTTTAACGAAAGCAGTAGATGGTCCTTAACAAAACTGCATCCCTTACTGCAACCCAGGCATCATTAGTTGGCTTTGATCAGAGCGTTTTCTCTATAAATCAGAACAATCAGAGTGATTGTTCTGATTTATGGAGGCATGGTGCTGTGTCCCAATTGGCTCACTCAGCGTTTGACTCCTCCCCTGTGGCAGACATGAACGCCACTGTGCGCATCATTGACCAGCTGACCAATATCCTGGCCCCCATGCTGGTGGGCCAGATCATGGCATTCGGCTCACATTTCATCGGCTGCGGCTTCATCTCTGGCTGGAACCTCTGCTCCATGTGCTTGGAGTACTGCCTGCTCTGGAAAGTCTACCAGAAAACGCCAGCACTGGCAGTCAAAGCTGGACAGAAGGAGGAGGACGTGGAGCTCAGCCAGCTCAACCCCAAACAAGGTAGGAGTGTGGAGGGGCTTTAACAGGCCCAAAGCCTAAAAAGGGAAAAGGTGCCTCAGTGCACCATTCTAAAACAACATCAGCAGGGTATGTAACCTTGTGTGTACTGAGCTGTGCTAGTCAACCCATCTGGTGACATAGGTGGCCTCCTAGGCTGCTGTCATCTGAGAGGGGGGCACTGCAGGGGGGAGAGGGCTCGCCTGGCATAGTCCAGGAAAGCGGGTCAGTATTGCAGCCTCCTTTCTCCGTGCGTCTGTACTACTGTTGACAGTGACTCTTGTCTTGTGTGGCGGCTCCTCTCAGCCATGGCAGAGACGGAGAATCCATCGGAGGGCAGCCAGCTGGTGAACGGGGCAGTGGCAAGGAAGCACGATGTGGCTGCCGAGGTGTCCTACTGCCGCAGGCTGTGGGACCCGGTCCGTACATTCCAGGCTGGCTGGGTGGCCTACTACAACCAGTCCATCTTCCTGGCTGGCATGTCACTAGCCTTCCTCTATATGACCGTTCTGGGTTTTGACTGCATCACCACTGGCTACGCCTACACCCAGGGCCTCAATGGCAGCATCCTCAGCCTGCTAATGGCCACCTCAGCGATTTGTGGGATCCTTGGTACCTTGGTCTTCACCCATGTCCGCCGGCGCTGCGGCTTGGTCCGAACGGGCTTCATTTCTGGGGTGGCCCAGCTCTCCTGCCTCCTACTCTGCGTGGCTTCTGTCTTCGCACCAGGAAGCCCCTTCGATCTCACCATCTCACCCTTCCAGGACCTGGCCAGCCAGCTAGTTAGGGGCGCTAGTGCCCTGCCAGAAATCAGCCCCACCCTGGCGACTGTGACCACCACGAGTCTGGCCAACAGCACCACGGGAGGACATGATATGGAGGAGCTGCCACAGGTAGACTCCTACCTGTCAGTCGGCCTCCTCTTTACCGGGGTCATCGCTGCTAGAGTGGGTGAGTATCAGGGAAGGAGCTTCAGCTGCTACCTGGAGAACAGGAGAATGTGACCCAATCATGATTTCAAGACCTTAGGTCCTTCCTGAAGGCAGTACTTCAGTGTTTAATTACCAGAATCATTTCTTAACTATAGCGTGAACATGATTGTTTTTCTGTCCTGTTTCTTCTATCCTAAGAACTATAATAACTGCTATCCTCCGTATTTCACTGGACCATTTTCCTCGCCACTTATATTTAGGTCTCTGGTCTTTCGACTTGACTGTGACTCAGCTGATCCAGGAGAACGTGATGGAATCTGAAAGAGGTGTCATCAACGGTGTCCAGAACTCCATGAACTACCTCCTTGACTTACTGCACTTCATCATGGTCATTCTGGCACCAAACCCTGAAGCCTTCGGCATTCTGGTCATAATATCTGTCTCTTTTGTCGCTATGGGTCATGCTATGTACTTCTGCTTTGCCTACAGGAGCCTCAGGTCACGCCTGTTCTTGTGTTTTTCTCCGGAACAGAAAACTGTGACTCGTGCACCCTCGGTCTCTTCCGTTTAGATCTTCATGTTCTTTCAAGTCACTTTTGAAAGCCAAAAACAGGACCGACCTCAGACCAGTGGTCTCATGATCATTAATGAGCAGACTCTTTGACTTGGGATAACTAAGAACTGTATCGAAAGGCAGTGCAGACAGGACTGTGAAAGCCTTATTACTGTGTGCCAGATTTACCTTTTCCTACATATCTTCCATGAAGCAGGCCTGGGATAACGTGCCCTTAAGCAGCATTAATAGCAGTGCTAATAAACTCAGTGTCCAAGTAGGTGGACTTTCATTCATGTTTTTAGTGCTGATCTCTGATGATCAGGTTACAAAATAATACAAAGGTGGCATTTTCATCGTCACAAGGACATATTGCCCACATGTGTTTTCTTAACCATTATTTTTCTCCTCTGTCTTTCCATCTGTATTCATTCCTCATGGCATTTCATTCCTGCCACACAGACCAACTTGCTGAGGCTCTCTGAAGTCTGAGATTTAACAGACCTTCAGCAATGTGAGCATTTTAGGTGCCAGACCTGTATGTGAAGAACGTGGTTAAATCTTGTTTTCATGCTTGTTCATCAGTGCTGACCTGACTGTGTCTTTAAAGGCAAATCATGGTTAACTTTCCTGTAAATTGAACCAAGCTGTTATGATAAGGCTTATTTCCGAAAGAAAATGTTGGTATGGGCCAATGTCATTTGAGAACAAAGAAAGTTTGCTTTCAAGAGCAGCAGGAAGCAGTGCAGTTTTTTAGAAAGTATTTTATATAATGTGTTATTGTTAAATTGCTGTAAGACTCATACACATGGCAGTCCACATCTACAATGAACTATAAAATTATTATGGAAATTTTTTATGTGTATGTACTACTGCAAATTTTGTCACATTATACGTATCTGATGTTAAATTTTTTGCCATTAGACTGTATTTTTATATAGAACAATGAAAATACCTTAATCTTACAAAGACAAGTTCAGCATGTGGTGTTAAAGATCATAATCTTGTTTTGGAGGACAACAGTATCACCAAAATTTATGCAATATGAAAACTTTAATGATGTATATGATACTTGCTGTATGGAAAACTCCAAATGAATATTTAATCAATAAAATATAATTGCTGTTTTCCCATCATTATAGCATTATAATAAAGCATAAAATTATATTTTGCACTTTTTTTATATAAATAAGCTGTCCAGGCAGACCCTCAGAAAACACCATTTTGAGAAGTGTCTTTATTTTGGCTTTCATCCATGGGGTTTTTTGGTGAGGGGTATTTACTGTACACAGTCAAATCCCTTACTCAATTTCCAAGAAGCAGGCACATTTAACAGTCCAATCTTAAAGCTGGATGGATTTGGGGTGTGACAATAAGGTGACCCACTTCCACACTGGGGCAATAACAGCTGTGCTGTGTGAAGATTAGATATACAAAAAACATTTCCAATGTACCTGTACTCTTCCTTTATTTCAGGTCTCCCAGAAGTAATCCGAGCATAAGAAATGACCCAAATGAGACAAGCAGCATTTCCAAGATAAGGTAATCATAAGAAGCAGGTATTTTTGCTAGGCAAGGGTTCAGTGTCTACAGTACTCAGCTGCTGTTAGCTCAGATAAAATGTGATTTTCTGAATTCTCTTTTTAAAGAAACAGTTTATGTTGGAAGCAAACTTAGCTGAGGGTTCAGTAACACATTAACACATATGGGCACACCATCTACCTCTAGTATGGATGAACAATACCATTAATGAGATTATAGGGCATTTCAGGTTAGTGGTTTGGATTCCATTTCTTTGTTACATTGTTCTAACCAAAAAAAAATAATTGTGACTGAAAATAGACTAGGGGAACATAACATAGTGTTTAAATTAATATATAGTATAATGTAGTGCACTGTGACAGAGTGGCATCCTGTCAAGGCTGCACCCCAGCCCTGTGCTTCCTGGGAAGGGTTCCAAGGTCCACATGACTCTGCACTGAATATGCTGTTAATGAAGGTTATATAGTAATAATAATAATTGATGCTTTATTCATCCCCATGGGAAAATTCTCTTTTCACTTCCCTCATCTTGCTCTCCATGACAGCAAGCTTGGCCATGAAGGGCAGCCACTTTTATGGCACCCAGGGAGCCGGGCTTGAACCAGTGATCTTCTGAGTGCAGGAAGAGAGGCTTAACCCACTGAACCTCATACTGTTCAAATTCATTGGATAATGTTAGTTTGAAGATGGAAATATATTCAAAACAATTTTAATGATGCAGGCAGAGAACAGACCAGAAATAAATAATCCAGTTTATACTGACAGGTGAACAGGTTTTAATAAGGGTACAGAGCCGGATAAAGAATATTAAGTGCCCCTGGCAACAGCACACATGATGTCACGTCATGCATGTTACTCAGGAGAAGGTAGTTGGGGGGTGGAGGAGTGCCTCCCCAAGGACATGGTACCCCTGGGCACATCCCCAAATCACCATACGTTTAATGTGGGACAGAGTGGTCTAATGCCGGAACCAAAATTTTCACATGGCTGCAGTTCATTACTGCTGTGCATTTAAGTCTCCTGTTAATGATACAGTGCTGGGTCAAGCTGAACTTCTTCTTGCACAGCTGGGCCGGGAAGGTATACTGACTAATCGCAGCACTGACACGCATGGATACAGCTCTATGATCTTGTTTTCGTGATTCTCCAGTTCACAGCTCTTCTCCAGTCGCTCCACGATTCTCCCTCCCTTTTCTTACTTGTGATACATCGTTATCTTTGTGACACTGGGATATTTTGACAAGAATCAAGGACCTTTATTGCTATCGCGCAAGTGTGATTACAGTTAGTACAAGAACACAAAGACAGTAGCTACAGGAGTCACATTAAACACAATAGTTACGTTTCAGATTCAAGGAAGGCAGGAATCAGGATATTGCACTAGGCAAAGCAGGATCGCAAAGAATATGAATGCTGTGTTACAACTGAGCAAAGTAAACAGCACTAGGTATGGACGGTAGAGTGTGATGACAGCAGGGCCGGTCAATCTTATAGGTGGCATAAGCGGTCAACTTCTGAGCCGGCGCCAACTTGCCAGCTAATTTCAGTTTGCCTCGGATGGGGGTGCCGGTGGTGACGCTTGTCTAGGGCACCACATTGGATAGGACCAGTATTGGATGACGGTGAGCACCCTTTGATGGCAGTTCCTGCAATGTTTCCTTCTTCATCATCTGCAGTTCCTTTGTCTCTGCTTCTCCTGCTTTCAATTCATCACTTCCCCCTGCAGTTCCCCCATTCTCTGTCATTTAACAAAATGTCTACATTGCATTTTCTTGCCTTAATGATGACACTGTATATCAAAGCAACGCTCTCCACACCAGTGTCAGTCACAAGTTGATGGCACAGTTCCTTTTCCAGAAGTCAGAACTGCCTTGGAAGATTCCAGTATCCCCATGCTCCATTTTCCAACAGTCAGTCCAGCACTCTGCAACACATGGATGGAAAGTTGAGACCATCTGAAGGTGCCCTTTGCTGATTACATCATAAATAGGGCAATAAATAATTTCAAAATTGTTTAAACTTCATTACAATATAACAAGTTATTTTAGAGACCAGCTGATCATCGGTTTTGTTTCAGTGAGGCTTGGGGGTGATGAGTACTGTACTGTTTTAGTAATAAGCAGAAAAGAAAATGGTCTCGAACAATGATGGTCGGCAGGTCACCCTGTGACGTCATCCGTGTTCTGACTGGGTTAAACCGGGGAGGAACCATTCACAGCAATTCTGCCTATGGTGATTCTGAAACCACATTTCACTAATCATTAAGATTCAGCAAGTCATTGCTGTGTGACTGCCTCCTATGATTAGCACAGTTCTTACACAAATCAAATCCAAGGACCTAGACAGTGATCTCATGAGTGAACTTTCTGGAACACGAGACCCTTGACGCCTTATGGGTGTGTCATCTTTCCCAGCCTCATGAGAAAAGCTTTGGAAACCATCAACGAGCTGTCTCAAGGTGCAAGCAATCAGAAGACAGGTGGGGAATGTGTAAAATGCATGTGCTGTTCACCCCACTAAAGCGGAGAGTAACCCTCCTGCAAAAACTACTTTGAGGTCCAATATACCTGTGAACCATTTGGAGGTTGATGCAGTTAAGTGAAGGTTATGTTTGTCTGTGGTGCATCTGGTGATAGCATGGTAGTAAGGTGGGATCTCGGGGGGGTTTGCTGATTTCTGTAGTTTTAAAGTGATCCCTGACAATGGCCTCGCCAAACATTCAGCTTTGAATCTTTTGTACATTTAAAGTGTCTGTTTATGTACTTTAAGTAATGGGAAGAGAGGTTAGCCTGGTTTGGGCAGAGGATGGTGAGGTTGGGGTCAGATGCCTATACTACTTTTTGTTTCGCCCTCAGAGTAGCTTTTATATTTATTCTGCAGTATTGTTATGGGTGGTATTCGGCTGACACTTCTGCATCACCCTTTGCATCAGGACAGTCATGGATTGTAACCCTAAGTTACCACTTTTCTGTCAGCCTATTCTGCATCCCTGGTTTTATAAAATAAAGTGAATTTATTCTTATGCTGAGAGTAGCCCTGACATTTTACTGGATCACATCAAAGTGATCACTACAAATTAGGCTATAGTGCATCCGTTCCATCCTGCACACAATAAAGGAGAATTTAGTTGTCAATGTCTGCTCACCCCACGATACACTCTCCTGTCTCGTGATGCATATTGAAATTTGGCTAATTTTTGCCGATGAAGAAACATTAAATATACAGTCTAAAGCACATTTGGCTCGTAGATTATAATACTTAGTAAGTAAGTAAAACACAGATATAATTCAAGCTTTCATTAACAAAAAGTTGTATCGATTTGCAGTGAAATACTTATAGATATTTTTTTCATCACTGCATTCTTGATGATGCTCCGAAAGTACCCCCCCCCCCCCGCGCGCCCTGGGTTCCGTTCACATTGAACATCGTGAAAAGACACGCCCTGAACGTCACCAGTTTACTTGCCTGACAACCAAGTTAAATACATATCCTGACGAGGGACGACACTGTTCCTGCGAATAGTACGCAAAAGTCCATTATCATAATCTCTGTAAATGGCAGTAGCGAAATAAAACCCGCTGTTCCAAAGAACACGGGTCGCTTGCCGAATTGGGCACATATGATTTGAGCGGAAGAGGCGTCGGGAGATGAGCGCCACCGGGTGGGGGCAGGCGCGCATCCTACACGCTTCCGAAAAGCGCAGCAAGCTCGGGCGACATTGGGAAAGCCTCAGACTTACGGGGTCGGATCTATCCAACTGATCCAACAGGTAAGGGCTTTCCCCGGAGTAATGTTCTTAAGTAAAGCCCTAGCTATACGCGTCCGCCATCATTTATGACCCGTCAGACGTTCCTGCAGCAGAGAGCTGCATTGTCAGCTCTTCTGATTACATGTGAAATGTCAATCTTTTCAGACGCTGCTTAGGGACTTATATTAACTGTTGTGTGCCTTCCTTTATGTTTTAAGTTAATGTATATGTTTCCTTGTGATTTCTGGAAGCCTCTGTTTGGAATAGATCGTTTTATTAGTGTTTTATAATGCAAATATTCTGAAGTAAAACATTAAACCGCCGTGTTCCGGAACAATGTACCTATGAGCAAAACAATACCAGAATCACTCTTATTAAACCAAATGTATGTACTGTTTCAAATGGATTATATAGGGGGTCGGCGGCAATTTATTATAATTCCGTATTCGCGTTTCATTATTGCCGATGTTGAGCCGTAATGACGGGGAACATAAATGCTGTTAATTGCCCACATGTCGGGCTGCTCACGCTGATTTCCCTGCTTCCGCAGCATGAGTCAATGGAAGCAAGTCCAGCAGCTGGAGATCAAGTTCCTGGAGCAGGTGGACTATTTCTACGATGATAACTTCCCGATGGAGATACGCCAGGTGCTAGCTGGATGGATCGAGAGTCAAGACTGGTACTGAAACGCAGTTAAAATGATCCCTATTCGTACAGGGCTCTAGGAAAAGTTAACTTTCTATTTTCTTGGTCCCAAAACCTTCTGTTCGATACAGTAAGAGAGAGAGATATTATGGTGTTTCTTAAAAATATGATCATATACGGTAGCACACAGCTAACTTCCCCATGGTCCTGTGTGTTTCAATGCTATCTCCTCTGGCAGGGATACAGCTGCCAACCACGAGTCCATGGCCACCGTTCTGTTCACCAGCTTGCTGACCCAGCTGGAGAGGCAGTGCTCCCAGGAGCAGAACTTCCTGCAGAGGCACAACCTGAAGAGAATCCACCAGCAGCTTCAGGTATGTCTACAGGTGCCAGTGGGGGCTGCTCAGTCACGAGGCGCATAGGGGTGAGAGAAGACTGTCTGTCCTATAACTAGTGTAACATAACAACTATAAAATAAAACAGAAAAAGTTACCATCCACAAAATATCTGGTGATAGATATTATAATATAATATCAAGTAATTAATGGAAAAACACACGTTCGATCTGTATATTTGTGTAGGTATTTATTGTGATTTAACAGCGACAGTTTTGGGACGTGTGATGTTTGCAGATGATGATCTGATATCGAGTGTACAGCTGTTTTATTTACTGAGCTGTCAGATGCTGCTTCTTGTAATTTTGACATATTTGTGTTTGTCAGGTAATAATCTTGCTTGCAAGCATGTGTTTTTGTTTTCTCTTGGGGAAGTGAAAGAAGAATAGTTGGTTGTTTTTGTCTTAACCCGTTATTTCTTTTTTTATGTATAAAATTACATTTGTAGAGTGTACTGATGGCTGTTGATGTGAACATGGAGAGAGCACTGGACTGTTTGGTTTATCGCTAGACACACACACCAGCCCCATTGCAGGTCATGGTGCGCTGGTGGTATTTTGTCATATTTTACCCAGATTATAGGAACTTTGTTGAAGATCAGCCTTGTTAGTGTGTGAAGTGCCCACTGCTCACAGCACAGTATGAAGGGTAGCAAAGCGATGGTGCACATTAGTGTGATGCATTCGTGACGAAGTTTTATGTCTCAGTTCCGCAGTACCCCAAATGATCCATTGAGGACATGCAGTGACATCTTTTCACTTTCTTCGGAAAGTGTGTTTTTGTAAATATAGGTTACTTTTAACCGTAGGAAAATGTCATGATAAGCAGCCTGGAAAGTCCAGGCCGTGTGTTCCATCCTGGGCGTGGGGATGACTTTTAGTCACGTAAACTGGTGAGTCTGATTTTGGGTGCATGTGCAGAGGATTGTAGTGTAGTGGCATGGACCCCCCCACCCAGGCTTAATTCCCCCCACTGTAACATGCTTTGGCCTAGAGGCAGTGATCATGCTTGTTTCTGTGCGTACTGTGTATTTGTGTATGCACGTGTCTGGGTATGTGTGTGTACAGCGTATGTTCTTGGTTCGCTGGCGCAGTAACACCAAACAAAACGCAGCTTGACAAAATGGAACGGTGTGGTTTTACATATCCGGCACAGCTCATGGGGGCTGTTTGGAGTGAGAGGTGGCTTGAAGCAACTATCAAAACACTGTTGCTGACATCAGTGACCTCATTTTGCATTAGTTCATTATTGGTTCCTGAGAATTTTTTGCCGTTAGCCCTCTTGCTGAGTTTCGCTGGGAGAACATCACAATGCAGGCTTATCTGTTTGACTCAGTGTTTGGCTTTCAGTGTATTTTTCCGGAGAAGAAGTGGGTTCAGCAACAGAGAGCACCGTGGAGCCGCACACTGTTTTGAATCTCTTGGATTGTACAGCTCCACGTGCTACACATCACACACTCTTTGTATAGGACACACACAGCCAAGCTGTTCTCATCCATTGAAGGAAGCAGGATTTTCTCCTGGGAAAGTGGGGGAGCCTGTGAGTCCACAGCACTGAAAATGCCTGTTTGTTAGACAGTATGACGTATATATATTTTTTTATGAGGTGGGAGCACAGCGGCTACGTTTAGCAAGTTTTGGTTTTTAAATTAACCACCCACTGATATGTGGCTCACACGCACACACCTCCATTTTAAAGAGCTACCATCTCTCCACCACAAACGGCATCTGGTGAGCAATGCGGATGGCAGCTTCTGCATATCATTACGAGTCACGTTTAAACCCTAACCCTTTACCCTCAATGCAATTTCTGTATCAGAACTACAGCAACAACTGATTATTATTGCCAGATAAATTTGGCTTGTGGTGGGAAGTGGTTACTAAGATTGCATCACTGGTAGTGTTTATGCTTAAAGGTCGGTGTTGCCTGGCTTTCACCAAAAAGACATAGAGGTGAGATCTTGTAGGCCTCGTACTTCACTACAAACCCTGAGCTTAGCTGGACAACTGTTTTCAGCAGGTGTCACTGTGTGCCCGTAAACAGGAGCTGCTTTCTGTCCGTGGCAGCATGATGGCTGCATACAGGATTTCAGCAAAGAGCTGCGTCCCTGAAAGGCGCATGTTCTCATCCTCTTCAAGGCTGATTGGAAAACTACCTAGTTTGATATGAGCGTATTTGTGTTGTTTGCATCCAATGCAGAACTTTACATTGCCAAGGTGTCAAAATAAATATATGGTGTTTCCATCCATCCATGCATCCCTCATGAACACTGTGGGACCATATTTATAGTGTAGTATAGTGATGACAAGGGGAATGTCTCCCTGTTTCTGTCAGATGAAGTACAAAGCCAGTCCTCTCCAAATGGCTGCTGTCATCTCTAACTGTCTGAGAGAGGAGAGACGTATCCTGTCCACTGCTAGCATGCAGGAGCAGGTAAGGGACCCCCATGATGCCTCAGGCCCAGCTGCACAGTGCTGGGGGGCACAGCCTGTTGATGCTGGCCACCATGACCATCATTTCTGTGCTTGACTGAGGTATAAACAGACACTGTACGGATACGTCCCAAGAGTTTTCAGTGACAGTGCAGGACGTATGCATTAGTTATAAGAAAATTCAGATGTTCTGTTTTCACTTAGATGTTCCTTGAGTCCACATCGACAGTTTTTCCTCTCTTCATAACAGGGACCCTTGGAGAAGTCAATGCAGAACTCTGTCGCATTCGAGCGACACAAGAATCTCGACAACCGTGTGGCGGTCATAAGGAGCAGCGTGCAGGTGACAATGGGAGATATACCTGTGACCCGTGGTCCTTTCTGTGGTGTGCTACATTGCTAAGAAACCCTTCTCTTACCTCTCACAGATGGTGGACCAGGCTGTGAAGTACCTGGAAGACATGCAAGATGATTTCGATTTCCGCTTCAAGACGCTGCAGTCTCGAGGTGGACTAACTGCACCTTCAGCTCTAACTGGACAGAGAGCTATCATTCATGTTTAATTGCATGTATCTATGGATCGCTGTGTTGAGACATTTCAACCGCTGAATGAACTAGTATAAAATACCAAAGTAAATATAGGTTTTTCAACTGGTTGCTCCTGTTGCCATCAGATCCAGCGGAGAGGAACAGCATCTACATGAAGCAGGAAGTGACAGCTCTCCAGGACATGCTAAATCGACTTGATTTCAAAAGAAAGGCAAGTTCTACACGAAGCAGCGTTGAGGCTGTTATTACAGACCAATCACTCTCTCTTACTGATGATGTCTTCTATTTATCCATGATTTAAGTGCCCCAGATATGCCATCCATCCATCCATCCATTACAGGGCTTTTGGGACATCCAGTTTGTGTTTCTTTTAATTAATAATAAACTGAGGCCTAGTTCTAGGTGTGCAGGCTTGGACCAGGTTTTCTTTTCCATCAGGAGATCCTGACCAAGATGACGGATGTGATCAAGGAGATTGATGCACTGATGAGTGCGCAGCTCATGCCTGAGCTCATGGATTGGAAGCGGAGGCAGCAGATTGCCTGCATTGGGGGACCATTGCTCACAGGCTTGGATCAGTTGCAATACTGGTATCACTCACCGCTCACCCTGCTACATTGCCCCTACTATGACTGTTCCTTATTAGTATTAGTCTTGTTTTTTTCAAAGGGTCTTCATAGAGTAAAGAAGGCTATATGTGTTAGTAAAGTATTATGACTTTACATGAACATTCTAGACCTCAAACAAATGCTCTTAGTCCTTACGTGAACATTCCAGAACTTCTTATGTTCTTATGTTCAAATGAACAATCCAGGTTTCAAACAAACATTCCGGGTCTTTAAATGATATTCCTACACAAATATTCTACTGTAGGCCTCGAAAACAAACATTCTCAGTCCTTGCATGAACATCCCAGGATTTTATGCAAACATTCCAAGATTTTACACTATTTTATAATGATTTTGTATATATGTATCGGGACATTACACATGGTTTTTGGATGCCTCAGCCAGCTTCATTTGGAGCCAAGCCTGTTCCCCTCTTTTCATGACACACTGGCACTTGGCAGCATTTAATTAAGTTTTAAGTACAGCATATATTTACTGATAGAACATTAAATGCTTGAGGCCTTCAAAGATAGTGATATAATTCTGAGCCACTGGAATCCACTTTGTAACTACCAGCAGTAGGGTGCAGCAATGTGCAAACTTTGATAACTGATTATATTTTTGTTTAATATTGGCTATACCAATAACCAGCTAACCTCTTGCGGAGTGTGGGTTGCCAGTGGTGAAACTTGAGAAGCCTGCTAGCACACATTGACAGAAAGTGAAAGATAATGAATTATAACATGTCTTGGTACTTTGAGACATCTTCTAAGTGGTAAATGAGCTGATGAAATCCCTCGTCCTCCACTACGGAAAATGGCTGATCATCAAATACAATCATATCCATTATTTTAGCTCTGGTGCCGCTAACTTTATACGTCAATAAACTTGAAATATTGGACAGCCATTTCAGACCGAAGCCGATATCTTGATTTTTAATAAATATCTGCCTCTACGGATATGTTAACCTATTTATTGTGCATATCTAACCACCAGTTTCTGGTTGGTTCATTCTGTGTTCTCAGGTTCACGCTGACAGCCCAGAGCCTCTTTCAGATCAAGAGGCAGCTGGACAAGCTGGGGGACCTGATCCTGAAGGTGACCTATGAGAGTGACCCAATTCCGCTGCAGAAGCCCCAGATGGAGGAACAGGTCAAACACCTCATCTACATCCTCATCAAAAGGTGTGTGACTCTTGTGTCTGTCACAGGTTTACACTTTAGATTCAACACTGTAGCCTTTTCTGAGGTTTAAGCAAACAATGTACAATTTAACTGAAATATAGTCTGGAAAAAGCCCACATATGTAAACGAGTTCATTTAAAATTGAGATTCAACTCCAGCAACTCTGTGACTGGCTAACCTTGCCCAGAATTTAGAAGTTATTAAAATGTGTAATGACAAAAATTTTCTGGACACCACCTGAAGTTCTCAGATAATGATTAAAAATATGTTTCTGCCTCTTCAAATGAAATAATGAAATGATGTTTTATTTGATATTTTCACTAGTTGGTGTACAGATACATAGGGATGTGTAGTTTTCACTTGGTGTGGAACATACCATGGGGTCAGGGTGGGTCTGATGCTGAGGTCTATTCTCTCACTTGCCAGCTCCTTTGTGGTGGAGAAGCAGCCATGCATGCCTACCCACCCCCAGAAGCCCCTTATCATAAAGACACAAGTGCAGTTCACCACAAAAGTCAGGTACGGACAACCCCAGTCTCCTGCCCGCCTCCCTCTGCCCACACCCCCCTGTTTGTCACCTCCTGCCCTCTGCCGCCTCAGTAATAATAAATGATAATGCAGTGGTGCCTGAGGTTCACGAACACAATCCGTTCCAGGAAAGTGGTCGTGAACCAATTTGTACGCGAACCAAGGGAATTTTTCCCATAAGAAAAAGCATTGAAATTTGATTAATTCATTTGCAAGCCTACCAAATAATAATTTTTGTTAATTAATTTTCTGGTTTTTATAGTAAAAACTTTAAAGAGAAACACAATATAGTGTAGCTACGGGCGGACTGAGGCATCGCAGGAGCAGAGAGAGACATGAAGACTTGCTGGCCAGGGAGATCCTTAACAGTCCTTAACCCTTGTATTGTTGTTTTTGTTGTTAATGTTAATGGTTGCATTTCCCTATTGTCTCGCGTGTGTTTGCCCGTGTCTTGTGTGTACCCGGTATGATCCTCTTGTGTATTTAGCGTGTGTAAATCTTCCACCGTGTGTGCATCTTGCTGTTCGGCATCTTACAACCTTGTGTTTCCCGTCTGTGTATTTGGGTTCAGTGCTCGTTGGGTGCCTGTTGTGGTCCTTCTATTTAGACTTGCACATGGGGCATGCTGGGACATGCGCTCCGCCGGTGCTACACTAGTATAAAAAAGGAATTTGGTCAAGGAAACTGTTTGGTGACCAAATTTTGTATGTGAACCAATGAATTTTTTTCAATAAATTTTTGGTCGCGAACCAAATTGTTCGTAGACCACAGCGTTTGTGAACCACAGGCACCACTGTAATAGGTTACATTTATATAGCACCTTTCACAATACCAAGGTCGCTTTACAGGAGGGAGGAAAAAAAATCAGTAATCAGGCAGAAAAATGTTCATGGAAGAGAAATGTCTTTAGTTCAGATTTGAAGGAACTGAAGATTGATGTTAACTGTTAGCATTTGTTTTACGTACCCCCACCCCCCATTGTCATTTGATTTCAATTCTATCTTCAGATTGCTGGTCAAACTTCCAGAAGTGGATTACCAGCTAAAGGTGAAGACCACATTTGACAAGTGAGTTTAGCTGCCGAGCTCCGTGGCTGTGTGTGCTCTACTGCCTGCCACTGTTTTGTCCTGATATACGCAGTCAGCAGAGGTGGAATGTTCAGGTTCAGAAAGTACAAATCCAGACCAAGAATTTGTTTCAACCAACCAGTCAAGTATGAAGAGTCACATTCATAGAGTACTCAACTTGTTGGTTGAAACAAAATCTCGGTCTGGATTTATACTTTCTGAACCTGAACTTTCTAGTCAGAAGGTCAGGGTCAGCAGCTCCCCATATGAATCCCTGCGTCTGAGGGGGTGAAGCAGAACCACAACCCACCCCCGCAACATCTCTTAACCTGCCCCTCTCCCCTTCTGATTTCTGCAGGGACCTTCCACCTGGCAGAGTGTAAGTGTTTGTATTCATATTCTTCCGGGAGTCAAACTTAAGGTGTGTGTGCATGAGTCAAACTTAAGGTGTGTGTGCATGTGTGGATTAGCTTTAAATTACATAGTGGTGACCAAATGTCCCCCACAATGTGATAGAAAGCTGTTATTTTAACATAGTGGGGACAATTTTTCAGATCCTCACAAAGATCTGTGAATGCAAAAAGCTAAAAATGCCAAAAGTCTCATATTTTTGTTGGTTATTGGTGGTCCAGGTATACCTTACCTTGTGTGGACCAAATGTCCCCACAACGTGATGAATACCCCTTTTTTTTTTCCTGGTCCCCATATGGGAAAACTCTATTTAAAAAAAATCTGTGACTGCAATGAAAAAACTAAAAATGTAAAAACTCTTGTATCTTGTTTGGTTACTTAGGGTTGTGGTTAGGGCTGGGTAGGGGTTAAGGTTGTCATAGTTAGCATTAGCATTTTTCCCATAGAAATGAATGAGCAGTCCCCAAAAAGATATGATTACATAACTGTGTGTGTGTGTGAGGGAGAGATAGAGGGAAAGAGAATGTGTTACCAGGAGTGTGTGAGAGAGAGTGTGTGTGTTACACCAGGGGTGTATGTGTAAGAGAGAGAGTATGAATATGTGTGTATGGACACTGGCTTACTCTGTCTGGGGCCCTCAGGAACCGACAGTTCTTCATCCTGACAAACAACACCAAAGTGATGGATGTGGAGGAGTCATCCAATGGCTGTCTGTCTGTGGAGTTTCGGCATCTGGTAATCGCACCTGGGGCATGGCAAGGCTTCATGGGAATCCTAAAAAGATGCTTTAGAAGAACCGCACCATATAGTGTGAGATGGATGAATGAGACAGTCAGGGTGAGGTGATCCGGGTGAGACAGTCAGGATAAGACGGTCAGCGTGAGATGGTCAGCGTGAGATGGTCAGCATGAGACGGTCAGCGTGAGACGGTCAAAATGAAATGGTCAGTGTAAGATGGTCATCATGAACACTAATTTTGTGCATTTTGCATTTGGTGCAGCTAAGGAAGCTACCTGTATTTTCCTTGTGTCGCTCTGAGTAAATGGCTGAATCTGCTGGCTACTCTGTGTCATGCTGCTTGTGTCTCACGTGAGGAAATGTGTTTTTTTCACCCACTCTCCCATTCTCTGCAGCAACTGAAAGAGCGGAAGTTCATAAACGGGACCAAAGGCAACGAGGTGAGACGCCTGGCAGTTTCTCTCTGCTTTCTGTATCTGCCCCATGGCCGTGTCGGCAAGCACAGGCAGAGTGTGGGAACTCCCGTTCACACTGTTTGCTGCTGTCAGAATGCAGTGCATGCTGAGTAAATTTTGTCAGCCTTCAAACATCCACTCTTTGTAAGTGTTGTGTAGCTGAGGCATGAGCCTTTACGGGGAGCCGTTTCTTCAAAAAACCAGTCACGCAGAGCAGCTCACGGTGCCTCACTTTTGTTGTCTTTCTGCTTTCACTTCGTCCGTGTAGCTCTCTGTGTGACTTGGACAGACTAAGGAAATTAAAGAGAGCCTGAAACTGAGTTGTCCACATACTGTTTCACTGTCCAAGAACTAAGCCTCAGTGCAGAAGGAAGTAAGAGGATGTGCTGTGCCGCATTGCACCGCGCTCCATCTGGTGAGAGGAAGTCAGGGCGGGGCAAGGTCTGTGAGTTCTGTAAAACGGGCTACGTCTGTTCCTGTCAGGGGCCTCTGACTGTGACGGAGGAGCTCCATTCGCTCAGCTTTGAGGCGCAGTTCTGTATGCAAGGCCTCAACATCGATTTGGAGGTCAGTAATGGACAGAATGTCACCTGCGGCCACTGAAACCAGCCCCCCTCCCATAACACGTTCTGACAGACTTTGTGCCCCCCCCCAGACCTGCTCACTTCCCCTGGTTGTCATCTCCAACGTCAGCCAGCTTCCTGGGGGATGGGCTTCCGTCATGTGGTATAACCTGTTGACAGATGAGCCCAAGGTGAGCACTGCTTGCACTGGCAGTTTCAAAATAGTCCCTTCAACCTCTGCTGCTGTCAGCGTTGACCACAGAGCTGAAGGTTACTCTCTGTTTCTTCATTTAACTGTTTGTTCATTGGAGCAGATTTAAATGATAAATAGGTCATGGTCCTCAATTGCTGTAAACGATGGTTTTTGCAACTCTGCTGTTGCTGGTCTTGCTGAGTGATTTTTAGAGGAGTCCATCCTAACTGCTTAAATTTCCAACCAAAAAAGTTCTTGATATCTTATGTGTGCCTGCTCTCATGGTGGTCCCTTGTGGGAATGTCACACGTGTCCCCCGCCTTATCCCCGCGAGCACAGAACCTTTCGTTCTTCAGCAATCCGTCGCGTGCTACCTGGAGCCAGCTGTCCGAGGTGCTCAGCTGGCAGTTCTCCACGTTTGCGGGGCGCGGCCTCACCCGGGAGCAGTTGAGCATGCTGGGAGAGAAGCTTCTAGGTGATTGGCCTCTCCAAGTTGTACATCTACATATGTCCCTGGTGTTTTTTTTCATGTTCCAGCAAATGGCTGTCAAGCAGTGAAAACAGCAGATGTCAGTGGTGCACTGATCATACCTTAGTTTTAACTGAAGTCTCTCTCTCTCTCTCTCTCTTTCAGGCCAGCAAGCTTCCCACAATGACTGCCAAGTTTCTTGGTCCAAGTTCTGCAAGGTAACTCATCAGCGGCTCCGACACCATCATTGGCTTGATCATAGGCAGGGACTTTGCTAGGATCTTAAGACATCAGGGGAATAGCCCAGAGACCTAATTTGTCCAAGAGTCATCATTTTGTATTCTCGTTCACTGAAATTAAGATGTTCAGAGGATTGTGAAGGTTTTGGGAAAACCAGCCCTGGACAGGACTGCTGTGATGGCTGTTAAAACATCCGAGCTAAAAGAATTATTAGGGGCTCGTATGGACTCATTCAGGGCTTCAGCCCCCAATGCCCCAAGCTTGTGACGTGTCTCACCATAGGGTGTTAGATGAAGTCAAGTACTAAGTTATTCAGCTTCAACATTTATTCTGGTTCTTGGTTTGTAGTCTGTGTTTGAACTCAAGGGGAATTGCACATACTGCTGGAAACCAGTCCAGATCTACCTCTCTAATACTCAGTTGATATGCTTTAGCAATCACAACAGCAGAATTCTCCAAGTCACTTTAAGCTGTGTAAGACAGCAGACCCCCCCCCCCCCCGAGACATTACATCAGTTTTCATACAGTGCTTGAATTTGAATCTGCTTCATGTTCCTCTGCTCATCTTGTCCCCAGGAGAACATCCCAGGGAAGCCATTCAACTTCTGGATGTGGCTTGACTCCATTCTGGAGCTCATCAAGAAGCACCTGCTGCCTGTGTGGATTGATGGGTGAGCATAGCTGCTGTGTGCATCTATGCGGGGCGCGGGATGGAAAGTCCCAGAACGTGGCATAATGTAGCTCATACCTCAACACACCTAGTTACTGGAATGATTGAGATTAATCTCCCAACTTAAGGGTACAACCACAGAGCCCTATCATGATTCCAGTGTGTGTGGGAAAAGCTTGAGGAGTCTAAAAGACTCTGGGAGCTGGTTCTATGTTCATCTTTGAAATGTTTGAGGTCTTTGTATGAATGGTGCCTTCCAACTTTGGGTGGGTCGTTTTAATTGTACTATACCTTAAATGTATGCCTACAGACCATATGTCTGCCCAGAGTGAGACTGTGTCCCTGGTCCCAGGTACATCATGGGCTTCGTCAGCAAGGAGACGGAGCGGGCTTTACTGAAGGAAAAGGAGCCGGGCACCTTCCTGCTGCGCTTCAGCGAGAGCCACCTGGGAGGGATCACCTTCACGTGGGTGGAGCAGGGAGAGAATGGTGAGGACAGCGCCACACACTGGCACTTGAATGTTCAATCAGTCAGGTGTCATGTTGAGCTGTCTGCCAGGAACCCCCCAGACATCTGCTGCCCCCTAGCTTTTCACAAGCAAAACTTGACTAATGAGAGTAACATTCGAGAAACAAATGAAAATAAAAATGACAGTTTGTATGGTTAATTCATGTCACGGTTGCAGTACACAAAATTATCTTTTGTTCATTTTCTCATTTTCATCATTCCTACATACTTATTTCAAATGCTCCACTAAACCTCAAACTAGCCCCACAAATTCGATTTGACATGAAAACTGCAGCTTCAACAGTTGAGCCCAGAATTATAATATGAACCTAAAACATGATGGACATAAATTACTCTAAAGGCAAGTCCTGCTGTAGGTGGACTTTCTTTAAAATCTGATGAGCACTCTCTACAGGTGAGGTGAAGTTCAACTCCGTGGAGCCATACACCAAGAGTCGCCTTAGTGCACTGCCATTTGCCGACATCATCCGTGACTACAAGGTGATCGCTGATGGAATTGTGCCGGAAAACCCACTGAAGTTCCTGTACCCAGACATCCCCAAGGACGAAGCCTTTGGGAAGCATTACAACAGCCAGCAGAGCAAAGGTTTTCCAACGATCTGGGGCGGCCGTAGCCATGGGAACAAGCTTTGGGACCTTTCTCTGAGTTTGAGCCACCAGCTAAAGCACAAATGCCCCACACAGACATTTGGGTAGTGTGGCAGTCAAGTGGGTCAATCCATCCATTTTATCCTGGGCAGGGTGGTGGCGGGTGGGGCCTGGAGCTGTGAAAGGGATAATGTAAACAGATATTTCTAGTAATACGGCCTTGTGTTGACTTTGGCCCAGGGCCATCAGACGCAATTCAATTTGGGCATATCTTGATATTGTAGCTGTCCATGGATACTGTAAGTTAGATATGGACTGTGGGTTATTATCCAACTGGCAGCACTACCCATTCTCTTGCACCTGTTACATTATTTCCTATGGACCTCGGATGTAAACGTAGTAATAATATAATTGTAATGACAGGAATATAAGACCACATTCTCAGTTTTATGCTATTTTATAATATGATTTTACAGTATTTTTTTTTTTGTTTCTTTTAATCAGCTTTTCCATACATCCCTTCTGTCCTGATTCCGATATCTTTGGTGTAAGTATTCCCTGACGGTCGTATTTCTTTTTTTTCAGGGGAGAGGGGTGCTGCTGAGTATTTTTGGTTAACTTTCTTTTTTGATGAGCTGTGATCAGCCTTATTCATGGCCTTGTAACAACAAATTATGTAATAATGCCACATTATGTAATAACTCAATGGAATGTAACATTGGATGATGATGATGATAATAGGGTAATATAACAATATAAAATTATAATGTAGTCCATAAATTTGTAACATTTTGTTGAGTTATTACAAATGCAGCGTTATTACATAATGCGTTGTAACAGGCCTGCCTGTGTCCCATATTGCTAGCAAAGTAACTTTGGTCACCTTAGGTCACAGCTTGTGGTCAGATGCCTCTGATGGTGCCTTGAGCTCAGTTGACAGCATTCGCTAAGTGTTTGTGGTAAACCTTGCAGCTCCAGCGTGACACCACCCTCCTCCGCGTCCCCGGAACCACCCATGAGCCCCGGCATGTTCGACATGCTGAACCAGCAGCTGGACCCCTTCGAGATTGAGACCGCTGTGAGTCTCTTGGCTCTTTGAAGACTCTGCAGGACAGCATCTTTGCCCCTGCCACCTTCAACTTGTTCTTAAACTCTTAAGTCTTCCTGATAAGTGTCCTCAGTGCTGTTTTTGATGTGCTTTTGTGGGAGGTGGTGTTTGTATCTTGGTACATTCTAAGTATTGTGTCTGTATTTGTGTTACAGATGAGTTCACCATACTCAGAGTAAGGAGCAGAATAGACCAGTGACATCATCAGACATACCAGCATGTCATCTGTTCTGCCAGAACCATCAGCACTATTTTCACTGTTCTGTTGAGTTATGTACTGTACAGATAATGCACTATTGCCTTTTGAAAATTTGGAATTTGTACTTCAAGTTTAGATGCAGTCAGAAGACATGCATTTTTAATGTATATGTGATCATTTATTTTGTTTCTAGGCTCATGCTTTTATTTTTCCTTTTACAATTTTAGAGTTTGTAAAAAGCATTTACTGGGTATTTTGCACTAGATTCTTGATATAAAAATTATGCAGAGTCAAAGTCTGCCATAACATTTTTGAATGTGTTTCATATGACCCTAATGAGATGACTGTTCAGCCAAACCCAGTACTTAAATACCTTTCAAGCAAATTATAATCAAATATTACATTTATGTAAATATGTCTTAGCTCAAAATATAAACACTGCAAATTCTCTAGTTGACCTCCTCTGTCTGGTATGACTTTGAAACAGTGCTTTATTTGTCTGTGATCTCCTCACAAAATGTTGTATATCTGACAAATTCTTCTTTAGTAAATAAGATTAATAAATGATTCAAATATCAGGATTAAAAGTTTCAGATTAACATCCAGTATGATCTTGTGCCTGTTTGTGATGGAGAGAGCAGCCAATGCTCTCCTAGCATTCCAAGCCACCTGGCAGATTCTCACCTCCAGCACAGCTGATTCAAATGATCATGACTATTGATAATTGATTAGTATGATGCTTGAAATAGACAAAAATGGTTTTCAGAACCCCTACAGAGTGTGCAGTTGTTAAAAAGTCAGAGAAACACTGGTGTTACACTATATGGACAAATGTATTGGAATACCTGGTCATTACACCTGCAGGAAATTTTAAGATATCCCATTCTTAATCCATTTGCATCAATATGGAGTTGGTCCCCTCTTTGCAGCTATAACAGCTGTCGCTCTTCTGGGAAGACTTTCCACAAGATTTTGCAGTGTGTCTGTGGTTAATTTGCCCATTCATCCAGAAGAGCATTTGTATGGTCAGGAACTTATGTTGGACGTGAAGGCCTGGCTCACAATCTCCATTCTAGTTCATCCCAAATGTGTGCAATGGGGTTGAGGTCAGGGCTTTGTGTGGGCCAGTCTAGTTCTTCCTCACCAAACTCATCCACCCATGTCTTTATGGACCTTGCTTTGTGCGCAGTTATGCTAGAGCAGAAAAGGGCCTTCCCCAGACTGTTCCGACGAAGGTGAAAGCATATAATTGCCCAAAATGTCTTGGTATGCTGAAGCATTAAGATTTTCCTTCACTGGAACTATGGGGCCTAGCCCAACCCCTGAAAAACAACTCCATACTATTATCCCTTCTCTACCAAATTTTACAATTGGCACAATGTAGTCAGGCAGGTAATGTTCTCCTTGCAACCGTCAAACCCAGACTTGTCCATCAGACTGCCAGACTGCCCTGTTTGCTGGAAAAGAGAGTAAATGCCCCCTAATCTGGTCTAAATCTATCACAGTCTTTAACATTTGACAAGTGGAACATTACCAGAGATGGGGACTCGAGTTTAAGATTATAACTATGCGATAAAGTGTGATTTCTCCACTATCCACTGTTCCAGAGTCTAGTGGGCGTGTGCTTTACACCATTCTTTCCAACACCTGGCATCAGACTTGGTGATGTGAGGTTTGCATGCAGCTGCTTGGCCATGAAATCCCATTCCATGAAGCTCCTGGCTCACAGTTTTCATGCTGGAGTTAATGCCAAAGATACTTTGGAACTCTGTAGTTATTGAATCAACAGAGCATTGGCGACATTTATGCAGTATGCACCTCAACACTTGGCAACCTTGTTCTGTTACTTTACCTGGTCTGCCACTTTGTGGCTGAGTGTCTTTTGCTCCTAAATGTTTCCACTTTGTAATAATAAAACTTACAGTTGACTGTGGAATATCTAGCAGGGAAGAAATTTCACGAATCAACTTATTGTAAAGGTGGCATCCTGTGATAGTATCATGTTTGAATTCACCAAGCTCCTCAAAATGACCCATTCTTACAATAATGTTTGTAAACCAGACTACATGGCCAAGTATTTGATTTTATCCAGCTGTGGCAATAGGTCTGAATGAAACACTTGAATACTTTTGCCTGGCCTATATAGTGTATATTTACAATTTAGAATTTGTTGGAACCAGTGTCTGTCTATGCCCTGTTTGCTGGAAAAGAGAGTATATGCCCCCTAATCTGGTCTAAATCTATCTCAGTCTTTAACATTTGACAAGTGGAACAGTACCAGAGATGGGGACTCAAGTTTAAGATTATAACTATGCGATAACTAACTCTAATCTATATTAGAAAAGTGCTTAGGTTCTTACAAAAATGTTATTGCTTCAAAGCCATTTGAAATAGCAATTACTTTGAAAATGTATATTAAACCACAGGGAAGACTGAGACATACAGTTTTTGAACTGTTCAAGTGGTGATTCCGATTTAGTTGCATCAGTTACTAATAGAAAAAAACAAATAGTCAGTTAAATTTTTGATAAACAGTAATGTCAAATTGGAACCACAATGGAAACTTGAGACTTGACTCGGACTCTAATTTTGTGACTCGTGAACATCTCTGAACAGTTCTAATCCTTTTACTGGACTTTGACCAGCTTTGACATTTACAGTTACTGTGGGTGAAGAGAACAAACTTTATCTCCATTCAATCAAGATTTTTAGGTAGGGGTGGGTAATGTAGCCTTGCAGTGGCTGGCATCATTCATGCTCTAAACTCTATGATGACTCAATTATCTCGGTCACCTCATTTATTGGAAACTCCCACACCAACAGAATATTAACATCTGACTTCAAACAACCCTGAAATGGTCCCCAGGAGAGATTGTGAAGAGAGACACATCTCCCCATCCCATTGTGTACATAACCAGAAAGTCAATCTGAAAATGTGTTGCAAATGTGTTGTGAAGCATCTCACCACTGTTAGCCTAAATTACCTTCTACGATTATAAACACATTCAATCATATCGTATTTGTGTATTTGTAAAAGCTGAACGAACTAGCACACCGAAATTGGCTTTTAAATATCGTTTTAATTTGTGTGCAAACAGCAATGAGAACAACACATTGCACATCTGGGAAGAGAAAAAAAAATATCCCGATTTGTTTTGTCCTTGTTTCATATATATATGTATGTGTGTGTGTGCGTGTGTGTGTGAGTGAAACATCGTCTGTTTCAATATGGATGTGTAGTTGGATGAATGGCATATCTACACTCAAATCAAATGGGAGGAACTTCTAAAATTAAACCCCAAGGCAAGTGAAAGAGTAGAAATTTGGGTCAGGCGTTTCGATTGTTTTTTCACTTGCTGTCATTCGGGTGTTTCTATTTCCAGGAAATCTCATGGTTTCAGCAGCATCTAGCAGCGCTTGTTTCGCCCCCGTCCACTTCTTATTCTTACTAGTCATAGTTCTACTCCCTTCTTGAGATTTTTATTGAAAGATCATTAAGTGAAAACTTCTCGTAACGTAGTATTACATTCATTCGTGTGTGTCGGTTAAGAACATTCATAAATGTTACATATGCGTTTTATTATCAAAATGTGTCAGGCAAAAGCATATACAGACTCCTCTTCCGGGAAAAACTTAACTACGTTATTTGATTTTCGGTGCCAGTGCCTACGTTGCTTTGACTCACGGAAGATACAAAACATTCACCAATCAGAAATGGGGGCGGACACGACTCTCTCTTCCCAGATTAGTTCTTTGACGCAAGTGGTGAGTCGCAATTGGACGAGCTGCGTGTCGATCTTTGGAAGTTGGACACTCACGTGTAACACTGAGTGCGGTGCGATAAGATAGGAAATGATGTAAACAAGCCCAAGAGCTCCGGCGGTCTGGGAAAACGAAGGACTTCTTATTTTTTATATATATATATATACATACATATATTTATTTTTATTGTTGTGCCGTTATCGTTTGCTTATTCCCGTTAAATCTTCACAGAAAGGTAAGTGAACCAGATTTTCCTACGGTTAGTTAGTAGTGACTTCCTGTAACTCGGAGATCCGTGGCCTGTACTACGAAGCGGGGTTACTGTCTTATCGGGGTAACTTTGCGAGTAACTTGATGACATGTGGTGTAACTTTGGGATTAACCCGTGGCCTGTACTACGAGGCGGGGTTACTGGTTATCGGTGTAACTTGTCGGATTTAAGGTACCACGTTTAAATGGACTTCATATTCGTTCACTTACATTTTGCCCAGACTACCTTAAATCCGACAAGTTATCCCGATAAGCCAGTAACTCCGCTTCGTAGTACAGGCCACCGTACTACGAAAGGTGGGTAGGTTTTACTCGAGGCATGCTGCTATGGCAATTTACACTGCGTCTCAAACCTGCTCCGAGCAGTGGCCTGTGCTACGAAGCGGAGTTACTGGCTTATCGGTGTAACTTGTCGGATTTAAGGTAGTTTGGGCAAAATGTAAGTGAACGAAAATGAAGTCCATTTAAACTGTGGTACCTTAAATCCGACAAGTTACCCCGATAAGCCAGTAAGTAGTACAGGCCACAGGTTATGTTCTTGGTTAAGTCGAAGCTTCTGCAAGCCAGCCCTATATGAGCACCGCCCCTCCAACTTCAATTTCTCCGAAGACAATGCTGTGTTCTGCCATTTTTTGCTGCCTTGCCAGAATTTGCTACCGTAGGAGAAATTTTCAGTTACATCTGTCGGTTTTTGCTACGTTGCCAAAATTTCCTACCCATACTCCTGAATGGACATCTGTATAAGGATTTATGCTATCAAAATAACTTTCCTGTACTTCAGAGGGGGTAGCAGTTTTAGGCTGCCAGAAACTGCTGCCTATAGCTTTTAGTGGGGCAGCAGTTTTTATAAGGAAATTTAATGCAATGTAATGTCATAAAATAATCATCATTGATGAAGTAGTCATTAGCTCCCTATGCCCCATGTATTTTTGCTGGTTTTAACCACATTGTGGGCATCATATGTGCTAAAAAAAAGGAAAAACGTACCAAAAGCTATAAGCAGCAGTGTCTGGCAGCATAAAACTATGTGTAAAAAACTGCTTAAAAGGGACATTGCTGCCTTGGAAAAGGTTCAACGTAGGGCAACAAGAATGATTCCTGGTCTCAGAGGAATGTCTTATGAGGAGAGGTTAGCTGAGCTGAATCTGTTCAGCCTTCGAGCAAAGGAGACTAAGGGGGGACATGATCCAGGTATATAAGATTCTAACAGGTCTGGATGCTGTTCAGCCAGATGGCTACTTTAATATTAGTTTAAATACTAGAACTTGTGGCCATAGGTGGAAATTAGCGGGAGAACATTTTAAACTG
>JAODKC010000001.1:51485752-51497950 GCA_026777985.1 Mormyrops attenuatus | reverse complement strand
GTGGCCATAGGTGGAAATTAGCGGGAGAACATTTTAAACTGAATTTGAGAAAACACTTCTTTACACAGTGTGTAGTTGGAGTATGGAATAGTCTTCCGTCTAGTGTAGTGCAAGCTAAAACCCCGGGTTCCTTTAAATCAGAGCTAGATAAGATTTTAACAACTATGATCTATTTGTTAAGTTCTCCCCAAACAAGCTTGATGGTCCGAATGGCCTCCTCTCATTTGTTCTTATAAAAATCTGTGAATGTTTTAAATAAAAAACAAGCAAGCAGGTTTAAAGAAAAACTGAACAAAGTTTATTTTTCTGAACATTTGCCACAAACATAAGTGGACAAGTGTTTCTTGTATTTGGCACATTTGAAATGTGCCCATCTACTGCAGAGGTCACACTGCACCTAAAGGACAGTTAAAGGAATATATTTTCAGGAGTTCTTTTGTAAATTCAGTCAATGCTATACTGTTCGGAAAGGTTTCTTTTAAAAGTTGAGGTGTTAAAGTAGAAACGGAATAATTTGTATGGGAATATGAGTTCTTACCATTTCAATCATGCTTTCGTCACACAGTAGTCCTCTGCATTTCCTAGGAGCATACCATTTGAAATAGTCTATTCAAAATGAACTGAAATATCCAACTACAGTCCATCAAATTATAGTCCACAATATTTAAAGTTGGATTAAGATTAGCTGGTCAAGGAATGTACTTCCTGTAGCTTTATATTAACATTGTTACCCTGATGAGGTAATTAGGGCCATTTTGACATGATTCATATGATTTGTGGGTTAAAATTGTAATCTATGTTCTAGTGCAGTGCTCTTCAAATCTGGACCTTGATTCCAAATTCAGGCCTTGTTTTCAGTTCTCCCAGGTAGTTAGTTTAATAATTACTGATTCTGATTGGCCACAGGCTTCACACCTGGCTCACAGGTAAAGGAAGGCTGGAAAATCAGCAGGACTCGGACCTTGAGGGCTGTGATTTGAATAACCCTGTTCTAGTGGTATAACAGTTAATCTTTTGTAAACTATATATTGGTTGTTAAGGCTGACATACAATTTAATTGTCTCAATTAACAAATATCAATCCATATCATCACAATATGACGATACACCAAAATGCTGCAGAAAAAAATCTGTGAAAAAAATCTCAGAAAGCAATCTAGAGACTCACCTTAGTACAGACCAATACGTTACAGTACACTTTATGTAGTTTAGTATACCTATGTTTCTACATTTTCAGAGTAAGCTATACGTATCCAGAAATTGTTTTTGTTGTTAAAGTACAAATACAAGACAGAATGTTTCTTGTGCAGACATATGTGCTTTTGACACTTTTTAAAATTGTAAAGCACTTTTTTGCAGTTTTCCCCCAAAACATTCCGTTTTTAAAATGAACAGTTAAACATTTAAGTCTTTTTAAATTTAAATAAATTCCACTCAAATCAGCTTATGTTCCACTGTATTGAAAATATTGATCATGCAGGCTGATACTGAATAGAATTGTATTGCATTGCAGTAACAGTTCAAATATCGCCAGACATCAAATCGCTGCCTTGCAAAATCGAAATCAATCCAATCCATTCGTAGTAGTATAAGTGTGGAATAATGACTTTCTTTCACCAGCAAAAACATCTCTGCCTTTCTTGACTCATAAGACGTGGGCACGGAGACCTCGCTCTCAAACGATGATGTAATGCTTTTGTATCGAACAAATGTAGTTGTAGGTTAAACAACAAAGAATAAGATTTACTTTTCTATGTAAATGTAATATCGCTACTCTAACTAAAGCAAAACCCACAGTTTAAAGTAGTCCCAGGCAGCAAATGAAATACACGTGTACAGCCGAGTTTAATGGTAGAATTTGATCCCATACGTACAGGATTCGGAGTGCGTAAGAATGTAAACGGTATAATAACAATCACCCCGATGTGTCTAATGCATGAAATAAACACAAATATTAACAAATTATTAATAATGTTTAAGATTAAACCATGTTAAAACTAACATACAAACCTCCGCTTTTGACAGATAAGCAACAGTAGCAAAAACTTTCTGCGTTTGGAGATTTATGGTGTAATGTTGATGTACGCATGCGCTGTAGCGCTTAGAAGCAGTTTTTGGCAGGTAGCAAAAAAGGGCAGAACACCGACGTACCTGGATGATCCATATGACACTGGCGCGCGAATCGGGAGGGGCTCTCTCCGCAGGGCAAGGGTTTTTAGAGACGATATTCTCCATGAAAAGGTACAGATTTTCATCCGAGGGAATTCATTACCTTGTCAGTTGATCGGTCCAGAGGTCACTAATTCCACTCAATGTAGCAATGCCCTCACGATCGAGCAGACAGTATGCTTTGCGCTGTGATATTTTGCCAGTGGCCAATTTATGTATTCCATAGGTGATGCCGAACATCTGAGCAAGAATACTGTTTGCCGTGCGGTTCGCAAAGTGGTGCTTGCTCTAACGAAACTTATGCGTTTGTGGTTTTCCCTGGTCATTTAAGTGCTCTGCGGAATAAAGACCGGTTTCATGCAATCACTGGTAAATCGCGGCATTAAAATATTCTATTTTCATAGGAAAATTGCTTTTACTGAACACAATTTCTCATAGGATTCCCAAGGGTCATAGGAATCATCGATTGCACACACATCCCAATTAGTGCACCCCTGGGAGAGCATGAGGGGGATTATGTGAATCGCATCAATGTACAGGAATTTTTCTCATATTATGCTTTTAGATCTGATATAGGGCTGATATAGTGACTACACGTCTACCTTAGGTTCACCTTCTCTTCACTTACTGGAGTCACATAAGGTGGTGATTTGGAATATGTTAGCTTCTTCTGTAACATATATTTCTTATGACTGATCTACTATTTTGATAGTATTTCACTTTAAGGAAAAATTTGACAGGTTCCTAGTCGTTTTCTCACTACACATATGCTTCTGTTCTGTCCTGTTGTAAATCATTTGTTTGTTAAACAATGGCTCACCTTCTATTAAGTGTCATATGAACAGACACCTTTTTCTTATTAGCTGTAAAACATAGAAACACACTATTAAGTAGCATGCTCATTCGGCAATACATTGCCAAGAAGCCTGCCTGCTTTTTTGGCTGCAGTGGTATTGGACTTTCCTTGCAGTGTTGATTTAAACTCCTCATAACCCTGCATAAGTAGCATGCAGTCTTCCATCCTTGAAATATGGAGATCGCACCATGAGTGAAACGGTGACTTGTGCTGCCGAACATGCTCCATTTACGTGAACGCGCACAAACTCCAATGCAGTTAACACCGATGTAACACATCAACTTCTTAACTGGCCTCATAGTACTGATTAGCACCGATTGAGACAACCTGGTTTTGTCAACCCCGCGTTCGTGAATTGACTCCGGGTTAAATCTGATTTGGTTAAACCCCCTTCGTAGTACAGGCCCCAGGCTTACCTAACCCAAACCAATACCGCGTTGAACTAGTTAATAGTTGGACCGGCCTGCAGAAACGCAGTGGACACGTCTGACATTTGCACACGTGTGTGGTGATTTGCTGACTCTGTGGCACCCTCCACTGCAGTAAAAGCCAGCACAGTGCCATTTGAGTTGAGTTCTTTAACCTGTTGCCCTCTCATCTGATTACACCCTCATGGATTCATAGCTGAGTGCAGGAAGTGGGTTTGGTGAAGGTGTCAGGTACCCAACACCTAGGATGATGCCTGGAGTTTGGGCGCTTAGGGAATCTCTTTGCGATGCACCAGTATTGTTGGCTGTTTTGCTGTATGCCTGGGAATTGTGTTAAATCCTGCTCGTCCTGCAGCTTACTGGCCATCATTATTTAGGCTAGGCTACCTCGTGTTGGTGTGTGGTGGAAGTCTATTGTTGATGGTGAATACCCTTACTACCGATAACATCATTGGCATTGAGTACAAGAAACAAAAATACAGTGTATTCTGTCTGGCTTTCCTAATATTACCAGGCTGTGCTTCAGATTATTATAAGTTTGGCTTAGCACACCACAAACTATTGATTAAGAAGGCAGCGCTTGGTTAAATGCAATCTGCCTGCTGCTTAGGTGGTGCACAAGCATTGAGGGTGTGGACACTGGACAGTGCTATGATGATGGCCCCTATCTTTTCTGAAAATCTTCTCATCTGTTTGTGGGCCTTTTGTCTGTCCTCCTGGCTCCACAGGAGAATGGCTCAGTGGTACCAGCTACAGCAGCTGGACTCCAAGTACCTGGAGCAGCTGGACCAGCTGTATGATGACACCTTTCCGATGGAGATTCGCCAGTACCTCAGCCAGTGGATCGAAAGTCATGACTGGTGAGCGATGGATAGAGCTGGTTGTTTAGATTGGCTTATATTGAACCTGGGTCCCAACTGTAAAGCTCACTTGTGTTTGATGTGTTTTTAGGGTCTGATAACCATATCCGTGTTAGTTACAAGTATGTATTTGGGACCATATTTCTTGAGTGTTTATGTATGATAAAGCTTCTTGACATCTGTAGCACAGGGACCTGTATCTCAAAGCTGGTTCAGGGAAGTCAGGATTTGAAAATAAATTCTAGCTTGATTAAACCAAACAAATTTAATCTGAGAGAAACTATCACAGCGCTTAGATAGACATATCAAGGAAAATGTGGTTTAAGCAATTGACTATGGGGGACAATATACACCATATTTTCAGATTATGTATTTCTGTACATTTTTACTAAGAAATTCACAGCGTCTGTTCACCAACAGCTATTGAAGATAAAGTGCGCATGTGAAAATTTTTAAATGTTAATTAAAATTTGCCCTCACCTCGTTTCATAGCTAATAACAAGATTTAGCACACATAGTGAAAGGGCTCAAAATGCAAAAATGATCAGTTATCTCTGCCTGTGCACATCAAAGGTCAGTGCATAAAAACTGACTGGCTGCTTGCTTGTTGAAAAATATAACAACTGGATGACTGTGGAATATACAGCTAACTTTGTTGTAGTCATGGGATTGTCTTGGACAAGCCATTCTGAGAGTTTGAGAAAGCCTGTCAGGTAATTTACTGACTGCTAATCTGTGATCCTGAAACATAACCTGCTCCGGAGCAGGTTTGCCCTGTAGCACGAGTTACCATGGGGATGTGTACTGCTTAAAAGTAAACCAGTATTGTGGTATCGGAAAGCCAGTGTTCCTGTGAATTATCCTCAAAGTTATCCAGCTGAGCAAGGAATCCGGCTCTGTGATACAGGCCCCAGTTGTTTTGACTTTCATATGACCAGTGGGGGGGGGGGGGGATGGTGGTCTGGTCTCTCGCCTCTGCAGGGCGCTGGTGGCCTCTGATATTTCCCTGGCGACCGTGCGCTTCCACGACCTCCTGGCCCAGCTGGATGACCAGTACAGTCGCTTTGCCCTGGAGAACAACTTCCTGCTGCAGCACAACATCCGCAAGATCAAGAGGAACCTCCAGGTCCGTGGAGCCGGGCGAGGTGTGGCCTGTGGAGGTGCCGTTCTGACCTCGTGGGTCGGCTGTCTTTGTCCTAAACCCGGGTGCTCTTTGCTGTACTTCTGAATTCTTCATATTATACAATAATAATTCTCTGTTCCGCTACATTGAAATATGTAACCTTGATATAATCCGTGCTTACATGTACAGCTGATCATTGCACATTGCATCCTTTTTTTACGTGCACCCACTCTGGAAGTAATCAAGGTTTTGGCTTGACATAGGTTGTCAATAGTCAATGTCATGATACCGTTTAATGTGCTTCACTTGCCTGTGTATGTCTTAGCTGTTCCTGCACCTAGAAGCTGCAGGTTTCAGTCATTTTAGCAATGGATGATAATGTTTGAACTTAACTGATCTCATATTGCATGCGCTAAAACCCATAGTCTCTCAGCATTGGGCAGAGAGGATGCTGAAACAGTGCCCAGGGGGCTGTGCTTTCAAGTCAGACTTAGTGGCTTTGAATTTCAGTTGCACTCTTTGAGGTCTCTAGCTATGATAACATCTGCAGATCTAGGAAGTCTCTTTTTTGTTGTTGTAGTAACAGTGCCATGCCATACGTGTTGGTATTAGGTAGGGCTATGAGTACTAAAGGGTTGTGTGCGTGAGTGAGTGAGTGAGCGGGTCCTGCATGTTTTGCTCTCTGTGTGACAAATATATGCTATGCAATAATGTGATGCAACTGTTTCTGCAGGATAATTTTCAGGAAGATCCTGTGTACATGGCTATGATCATCTGCAGATACCTGAAGGAGGAGCAGAAGATTCTGGAATTGGCAAAGAACACGGAGGTGTGCGAAAGGGCCGTCCACTCCGTTGCCATTAGTGGTGTTATTTTTATGGTCAATCCTAGATGGCTAAGCCAGATAACAGAGTGTATATAATGAGAGTAACACTCTGTATCTGGCTTTCAGGAGAGCATGGGCAATGAACAGAGCAGCCTGGCTGCTGAGAAGCAGAAAGAGCTGGATAACAAAGTTAAATACCTCAGGAGTAAAGTACAGGTGAGAATTGAGGCCCAGGTCCTAAAGTCAGAGCCTTTGGAAATGGTCCTTTAATGACCATTAAGATGAGTTAAGCTGATGTGGATGTCTGTTCTGTGGCATGGAGAAGGTTACTCTGCTTACTCTGCTCCATCCAGGAAACAGAGCAGAAAATAAAATCACTTGAGGACCTGCAGGATGATCACGACTTCAAGCACAAAACCCTGCAGAACAGAGGTGAGAGCATATCAGCCCAGCCTCACATGACACTTCTGAACAAGTGTGTATAATTGTATGAATTAGAGACTAAGTTAAGTAGTACATACCACTCTAAGGTAAACAGGTTATAAACAACATTTATGCTGCATATCCTGTGGCATTTTTGGAATTTTATGAATGTTGTTTGGGCAGAAAAACTAGACCTTCCCTGATATAATTATGTGTATGTAGCTGAAAACCTGCAATTTATTCATCCTAGGATTCAGCTTTGAAATAAACTTACCCACTAATTTTATTACCATATTCTTTCACTTCAGCCCCCCTGTGTTTTATCGTGTTATTCTTCCCAGAGCATGACATGGTAAACATGGTGAACCAGAGCAAAATCAGACGTGAGGAGATGGCCATACGGGAGATGTTCCTCAAATTGAGCATAAAGCGAGAGGTAGGAGCCCATCGTCATGGTAAGATTAAGGACAGCCTCATTTGTCAGGCTAGTGTGACGTTTAACAAGGCTGATGTCTATTAACATCTGTACTCTGGTAGGAGGTAGTGCGGCAGATGGCGGAGACACTCAACCTGGTGGAACAGGTGGAGTATCAGCTGATCAAAGACGAGCTTCCTGACTGGAAGCGGCGGCAACAGATTGCGTGCATCGGGGGCCCCCCGAACACATGCTTGGATCAGTTGCAGTCATGGTGAGCTTCCTGTAAGGTTGTGCTTCTCGGACAGTATTTCTGTGTTTTCAAGTATACTCCCTGGCCAAAAGTATGTGGACACCCCTTATTGAGGTCAGCTGCTTCAGGAACACCCATTGCTACTGGGTGCATAAAATGAAGCACACAGTCATGCAGTCTCCATAGACAAACATTGATAGTAGAATGTGTCATACTGAAGAGCTCAGTGACTATGATCATGGCACCATCATAGGACACAACAAATGAGTTGCCCTGATAGACCCTTCCCCATCAATTCATACTTCTATTATTGTAAAGTGGAAGCATCTAGGACCATCCACAGCTCAGCCATGAAAAGGTTGGCCACACAAGCTGATTGCAGGACCACAAAGTGCTGAAGCATGTGGCACATAAAAATCGCCGTTCCTCAGTTGAGATTTTAGCTGAGGAGTTTCAAACTGCCTCAGGAACCACCACCAGCATGAGAACTCTCCATTTGAACCTTTGTGGCCTGCGGGAGTTTCCATGGTTGAGTTGCCATGTGCAGCATTAAATGTCTGTTCAGCTGGTATAAAGCACATCGCTGTGGAGCAGTAGAAATACATTCTCGGGAGTGATGAAGCACACTTCACTGTCTGGCAGTCTGATGGACGAATTTGGATTTGGCAGATTGGAGAACCTGCCTTTTTGATTGCATAGTAGCAATGAAAAATTTGGTGTAGGGGGGCATAATGGTTTGGGTGTTTTTCATGGTTTGGCCTATGCTCCTGTGAAGGGTAATCATAATTCATCAGCTTACAAAGACATTTTAGACAATTGTGTTATTTCATCTTTGTGACGACAGTTTGGGGAAGGCCCTTTCTTAGTCCAGACTGTGAGCCAGGCCTTCTCGTCTGACATCAGTGCCCAACCTCACTAATGCTCTTGCAGCTGAATGGACTGAAATTCCCACAACCACACTTTCTAGTGGAAAGCCTTCTCAGAAGAGTGGAGTTGTTTATTTATTCAGCAAGCACATATAGGTATGATGTTAAGCTGTCCACATACTTTTGGCCAGGGAATAAATGTTCTCAGCCTGCCTTTGATGTGGATTCCCTCATCAAACAAGCACCCTTTGAAATTGATTAGAATGGGGTTAACGCAGTCCTGGGGGAGGCCTTCAATATCCAGGTTCTTGTGTTCCATCACTATTACTGGAGGAGAACCCTGTCAGACAGGCATGTAACTAGCCAGAAGTGAAAGACTGACATGGCTGGTTTTTCTTTGAAAAGCATTGTGAAGCCACTTGTGGATACCACGTGTCTCTTGCAGGTTCACTGCCGTGGCCGAATGTCTGCAGCAGGTTCGACAGCAGCTGAAGAAGCTTCAGGAGCTGGAGCAAAAGTACACATATGAGAACGACCCCATCACGCTGAAGAAGACCTTTCTGGAGGACCGTTGCATCTTACTGTTCAAGAACCTCATTATCAAGTGAGCTGTGCCCTTCTCTAGCATGCGACAGTGACACCTAGCATGGTTTTTTAGGGGCCATGAAGGGGGTGCTGTGTAGCCTAGCAGTTAAGGAACTAGAGGGATCAGAAGAATACTTAACTTTGGGTGGAACCGTCTGTATAAGAATGAAGATCATGTTTCATTTCAGCTCCTTGGTGGTGGAGCGACAGCCCTGTATGCCGACAAACCCTCAGAGGCCACTGGTGGTGAAGACAGGGGTTCAGTTCACCGTTAAACTCAGGTAGGACCTTCTTCTTCCTAAAGCTGACATCTCAGAACCCTGGCTGGATTCTTTGGGTATTCTTGTGAACATTGTATTTGTTTCCTGTTCCTACTGCATAGGCTGCTGGTGAAGCTCCCAGAGTTTAATTACCAGCTCAGCGTGAAGGCTTTGTTTGACAAGTGAGTGAGTCTGAATCACTGGGCTATGATCTAGAGGACAGTAAGCACACTTTGTCACTATGATCCCAAAACCTCCGGTCCCTTTGCATTTTAGGGATGTCACGGAGAAGAACACTGTCAAAGGGTAAGTCAACATTTTCTGGCATCTTCTCTGAGTGGACATGGTCAAGGCCATGCCTGCCGTAATTGTGATGTTTTCTTTGCCAGTTTCCGCAAGTTTAACCTTCTGGGCACAAACACAAAAGTCATGAACATGGAAGAGTCCAATGGGAGCCTTTCGGCAGAGTTCCGGCATCTGGTACGAGAAGAGTTTTGTGTAATTAGGGTCTAGCTTACACATCAGAGACACCTTGAGGGCTTCTTCCTGGATGAATGTTGTTCCCGGTTAGTTTGTCATCCAGTGATTTTTGACATTTTTGACTTCTGACTTTTACTCTGCAGCAACTGAGGGAAGCAAAGGCAGCAGGTTCCAGGTCAAGTGAGGTAAGGAGGCTGACTGAGCTATGCTAATAGCAGCCAACTCCCAGCATTGTTTGGTGTTGAACTGTGATGATGGAGCAATGTTGTGTGCCTTCTAGCTTAGCTGCTTGTGCTAGCCGTGCTGCCTGTCTTTAGCCGTGAGCTGTGCTAGCTGCGCTGCCTGTCTTTAGCCGTAATTGCTGACCATGGTTACCGTTTCAGGGCCCGCTCATAGTCACAGAGGAGCTTCACTCCATCAGTTTTGAGACCAAGCTTTGCCAGCCAGGCCTTGATGCTGAGCTGGAGGTAGGGCTACAATGTGTCTGTGTGGCATGCAGATGATTCTGCCCACCACCTCGATCATCCCCCCCACCTCCTCTGGGTGTCTGCTCCAGATAACCGCCCTCCCTGTGGTTGTGATCTCCAATGGCATCCAGCTGCCTGGAAGTTGGGCTTCTATCCTGTGGTACAACATTCTCTGTCCTGATGCCAAGGTTGGTCAGTTCCCTGGTCGTACACAGAGATGTGCTTTTTCTCACATGTAATGTTTGACCCCCCCACCCTTTGTCTATTTCCCTGCTGCAGAACCTGTCATTTTTCCTCAACCCCCCTCCAGTGTGCTGGAGCCAGCTGTCTGAGGCCCTTAGCTGGCAGTTCTCTTCAGTCACTAAACGGGGACTGAACGCGGAGCAACTGAGCATGCTGGGAGACAAGCTACTGGGTGAGTTCTACACAGCACTTCAACACGGTGTAATGTGAGGCCCCCTTGTTTAACTTAGGAGTGATGCTGTGTATGATTCCTAATTTCTCATGTTACCGGCTTCAGTCCAGCTGCCTTCCCAGCCCCCATGAAGCAGATGACTGGTGTGAATAAACAAGCCGGTTGCCCAGGTTGCAGCTGATGACTAGGTTCAGTTAGGTTCTGAGTGGCTTGGTTCTGAGCCCACAGGTCGAGAGGCAGCTGGGAACCCAGATGGTCTCATCGCCTGGAGCAAGTTCTGTAAGGTAATACTACTTTAAAGAGTCTCACTTTGGACATTTTTTATTTTGTAAATACTGCTTAACTTTCTTAGAAATGGCTTAGTGTGCTAAAGAAGAGTTGTCTTAAACCTGGAATACGACCATGCTTCAGGTGAACACGGTCACTTCTGTGTTTACCCAAGCAGAACACAAATGAGAAGAACTTTCCGTTCTGGCTGTGGTTGGAGGGCATCCTGGATCTCATTAAGAAGCACCTACTGCACCTATGGAATGATGGGTAAGCAGCCTGATGTGATGTGTGGGGCCACAGAGCGCCTTTGTGAGATATCTATGTGCTGACAGCTGTTTCCTGTCACATGAACACAAACAGGAAGTGAGGGTTTCTAATGGGAGCAGCACCACACGCCACTCTCTTCTTTGTCAGGTATCCTCCACACTCTCCCTCCGCAGGTACATCAAGGGCTTTGTCAGTAAGGAGCGTGAACGTGCTCTTTTGAAGGACAAGAAGCCTGGTACCTTCCTGCTGCGGTTCAGCGAGAGCAGTCGGGAGGGGGCCATCACCTTTACCTGGGTGGAGCGCTCTGCAAATGGTGAGCCGCCATAATACATGAGGCCACCAGCTAGATAATGTATCAGGACTTATTTCTGGCTGATCAGCTTTCAAAGAAAAGTGTGTTCTTGGAACATATCCAGGCTGGACACATAGGGGTGATGGGGTGTTGTTCTTCATGCACGAATTTGAAACCTGTGTATGTACAGATGAACCCGTGGTCCATGCAGTGGAGCCCTACACCAAGAAGGAGCTGACGGTTGTCTCTCTGCCGGACATCATCCGTAACTACAAGGTCATGGCTGCGGAAAATATCCCAGAGAATCCACTGGTCTACTTATACCCAGATATTCCTAAGGATGAGGCCTTGGGGAGCTACTACAGCAAACCCCCTGACTGTGAGTCCAAACGGCTGGTGATGGTCAGCATTAGTCTCTCTCTGGAATTTTTAAAAATGGCTGTTGGATGATTCCTTCTTGTTTTGATCAGCCTCAGAATCCATGGACGATGACAGTCTGAGCCACGTCTACTGGAAGAGGGCGCTGATCTCTGTGTCGGAGATGTAAGCGGGCCGGCCTGTTTCTGGGATCTCCAAAACAGGGTGGCAGTGGTGTGTAATGCAGATGGTGATTCTGATGCCAGGCCCAAGACACATAATGGTGATAGGTCCATTTCAGCTCACTTTTGACCCCACACTTTTTCATGCTGCTCTGCTGTCTTTCATTGCAGTCACCCCTCAAAGCTTCAGGACAACATACTGCCGCTGTCGAAAGAGGAGTTTGGCGCCCTCTCTCAGCTGATCCACTCTGTGGACATGGACGTGGACAGCACGGTAGGTGGAGCAGCTTTCTGGGCTGTGAACCTCTAATCCAGGGCTCTTCAAATTTGGACCTTGATTCCAAATCCAGGCCTTGTTTTCAGTTCTCCCAGGTAGTTAGTTAAATAATTACTGATTCTGATTGG
>JAODKC010000001.1:51470600-51485652 GCA_026777985.1 Mormyrops attenuatus | reverse complement strand
TCAGTTCTCCCAGGTAGTTAGTTAAATAATTACTGATTCTGATTGGCCACAGGCTTCACACCTGGCTCACAGGTAAAAGAAGGCTGGAAAATCAGCAGGACTCGGAACTTGAGGACCGTGATTTGAATAACCCTGCTCTAATCACACACTGTTATGGTGTTCCCATCGTGTCATTAGCTCCCAGCCATTTATTTGTCTACAGAAACAGCCATTTGCTTTTGCCTTTAGTCTAAGGGCATATGCCATCTTGCTGTTGAACCATGATATGGCATTAGCCTATCAAGTTCTTAATGCTGAATCATGCTGTTCTGTTCCTCCTGTCACTTCCTACAAGAGACTTCCTGGCATGCAGTTGGGAGTTGGTAAAGCATTTTGTCATATTCTGTACAGCTTTTCATTGTCCCACACTGTAAACACAGCAGTCATTTTTAGTCTTTAAGATGCTGCTGATGATGAGTGGTCTGTACTAGGTCACATAAGTTATCCATTATTCCCCCAGATGTCCACTGCTTTACAGAACTAACCTCCACTCCTGCTGCAGCCCACATTTGTTCAGCCTCCAGCTGCTTCTCCAGGACAGTGTCATCTACCAGGCACCTGGGCTTGTAATCATTTGAAATCTATGGTTGGACATTCCTCCATCTTATTTGATGCAATAAATTGATTGTATAATAATCAATGTGTCTGCTTGCCTTTTTGAAATGGGTGCTTGAATTTAGAGTTTAGTGGTCATTGTTGACCCACCACAGCACACAGTGCACAACAACGAAATGTGCCCTCTGCATTTAACCCATATGTGACATAGCAGGGGTCAGCTAATTCAGTGCCTGGGGAACAGTGCTTGGGGGCGGTACCTTGCTCAGGGTACCTCAGTGATACCCTCAATTACAAGTGCACTTCCCTAACCATTAAGCCACCAATGCCCACCTTGAACTTAACTGATAGAAGCAGTTACCAAGGAGTTCTATTCAAAGCTTTATTTTCACATAAACACTCAAAATCTGAACATTGGGATCAGCTTAACCTCACTGGTAACTTGGCAGTGGTAAACAAGCCTAATCGGGGACTACTGTCAACCCCATCACATTCACCACTTTTTCCACCTTGGTCATGTGGGCCTAGAACTGAAGCAGTGCTTGACCAGAAGTTCAACTGGTTTTCTTTTGCCGATCTTCTTGTGGGAAGGTCCTAAACGCTTAGGTCGCCCACAGAAGGAAATGTTAAACAGTTGACCTTATTTCCACTGAACAGCCTCTGCTCTCGTCTTGTTTTTGTGGTTGTTTTAGGCCCAGCTGCCACTATTTTGATCTTTTCTTTTAAAAAAACAATTTCTCTCTCTCTCGCTCTCTCTCTCTCTCTCACACACACACACACACACACACACACACACACACACACACTGTTGGATGGGGTTGGGGGGGTCTCTAGGGCACAGGCAGAAGGAAATGAATACTTTCAAAACCTGAACTTAAGCTTCAGTTCCGGCACTGCTCAACCTAAGCACCTGTGAGGGAGCACCGCCCCATGCACACGAGATGCGTCTCCAGATGGAGCAATGACAGACAGCCTAGCTCTACGCAGAGAAACACATAACCTGGAACACTAACCCTTTAGCTTTGGGTTAATCTAACTAGACAGGCCCAGGGCTCAGTGAGTCAGAATGCTGTGCCTGTGATCAGAAGGTTACCAGTTTAAATCCCAGAATCTGCAGCGTGACCTCACCCTTGGGCACTTAAACCCCAAATTGCTCCAGGGACTGTCTTACACTGCTTTCAGTTATGCGTTGCTTCAGATAATAATCTGCTAAATAAATACAACTGAGATGCACCCTGCCCTAGAGCACAAAAAGTGTTTTATAGTGAGCAACCAGACCACATCCTGCCATGAAGATAAAGACTCGCTGTATAACAGCCTCACTAAATACTTTGCCACAATGTAGAAAAATACTGTTATTCAAGTAATTAAATACTACACCTACAGTGAGACCAGTTTATTAATGAAACTGCTACTCAATCACCAAAAATAAACCCTCCGTCCTAAAGGGGACCTGACACATACAAGGTGCGGTTCAAGCCGACTATACACACACACACACACACACACGTTAGGTCTTTGTCCTCCATCTGTCAGCCAGAGGTGACCCCAGGTTCTTCACATATCCAGCTCCTGAATTTAGGCGATGGCGTCTGAACCTTGACATTGACAAGCTGCTTTTTAAAGGACTCGAGTCCTGTGAGGAGCTGCCCTTCCCTTAATCAAGCCAATTGCCAGATAAGTGATGCTTTGTTAAACTAAACATAAATTACTACTCAATTTACATGCATACAGTACTTCTACACACAGATACACACAAAGCCCCTCAGTAAGGCTACAGCGGGTACTCCGCAGTCCAGCCTGACTATAGTGAGTTCACTTCTTAAAGCGTGAAACACAGTAATTAACCTGAAAGGAAAAGCTTTACATCCCTTTTCCCCAGAAACACTGTGCAGTGTCAGCGGGATCTGGGGCCCTCTGCTGGTGGTGCTCTCTGGTGTCACACCACGCCTCCTACAGCATGCCATCCAGGTTCTTCTGCGCTAACTCCTTGTCTGTGGGGCCCTCCTGTGGGCTGTATGAGTTTTGGTACTCTTGGAGGATGGTCACCACGTCATGATGCCCGAAGTGTACGGCCTCATCCATGGGGGTGTTTCCCCAACTGAAGAGGGACAAGGGGAGGGGCTTTAACACAATGCCGGTATCCTGATGCCCAAAGTGGCGCGCCCTCAGATGGCTGCCAGGTCACACCTCGCATTTGCTCAATTCCTTCTCAGTTCCCCCCCCCAATCATTTTTCAGAACTTGGGAGTCACAAAACAATTAAGGATGTAGACTTATAACGAGCAGGCAGCCACAATCAGGAGCAGATTAACCTCTCTGGGGGCCCCCCAACAATGTAACGTTAATGGTCCACTAATCAGCGTGGGGGGTGTTGGGTATAAGCAACAAGCAAGGGGCTAGGGGTGGGATGTGCTAGTGGATCGATTGGGCAGATATAATAAATTTACCTGCTCCATTTTCTCCTCAGCTCTAACCTAGACATTAATCCTCTGGCCAAAACAGACAGGTTTTCAAACCCGATCAGAACATGATGAGCATGATCTTACCGGTCCCTGGGTACAGGGTTCACCTTGCAGGCCGCGAGCAGGAAGCGTACCACCTCTGTGTGTCCTGCGGAAACAGGGGCACGGGGATGAGTCTGTGATCGCTATCACCATTGCTTCGTTTTACTAGGCAGCCGTAAGGCAGCAGGTGACTGCTAAAAGCAGCACAGGTCCCGCCCACCTTCAGCCGCCGCCACATGCAGAGCTGTCCTGGAGTCATAGTCTCTCTGCTCCATATCCATGGAGGACAGTGCAAATCTGTGGAGAGGCGGGAGCGGGTCACCTTAGGGAGCCGGGCATCCCGGGACGAGCCGGTGAGCCCAAGGTGGCGGGTGTACCTCCGGAGTGCGGAGACGTCTCCCGTGTAGGCGGCAAACAGCAGGTTGATGACGGACTTCACCTGCAGTGAGACACACCAGCTGTCTGAGGTCGGCCAGCACAGACTGTGAGGGAACTGCATACGTTCCTCATTTTAGCCACTGAGGTGAGAAAAAGAAAACGCAATAGGCCAGAGAGCAGCTGCGAGTTTCATCATACACGTCAAAGGAATGAGAGCCCTCTTCTGCAGAGGGATCTTGTGTTCAAAGTAACAGCAAGTTCAGAAGCAGAAGAAATTACATCTGCAGACTGCCAAAGACACATAAATGTGCCATGTCTGTGGCTGTGAGGATTCACCTCAGGGCTGGGAGGTGGGATGTCTAGCCACGAGATTATGAAATCTCAATTCCAAATTCACCTACTCCGGCTTTGTAAAAGGAGTATAATTTAGATAAAGGCCACACACAGACACACACACAGTGAATAAACTAACTACAAGGTCAGGAATAATGTAAATGTATCAAGTTGCTTTGCATACAGACAAGCCTGGCGCCACTGGTATGTCTCACCACACAAGACTTGGGTAACATTCCCCATAAAGTCTGGATCACAGAAAATAACAGTGAGAATGTACAGAAAGGAGGTTCTACAGCACAGATGTAAAAGAAAAAACAAGTACAGTCATGACCACAGGCTCTGTAACCTAGGGGCAAAGAGCCAGCCTTAGACTGGACAAGAAGTGACATAAATTAAAATAGATCAACAGGGGGAAATTAAAACACAATGACACCTTAATCAGCATAACAGATGACTGGGATTTCAAGATAATTTATTAATGGAAAAATATGCATGCTAGAAAAACAAAATAAAAACAAGACCAACAGTATGGTTGTACACTAAGGTTACATACATTGTAGCCATTACAAAAATAAATATATTTAAATATTAATAGGCTTTCTCATTGGAGTCAAAACAGCTGAATACCCCCCAGCAAGGTTAATCTTGGTCCTTTATCATTAAGTACATGTAAAAATTCCCTGCAATGCAGGTTTCGTGTGCAACCATTTCAAGTAACCAGAAACAACAAAAAAAAATCCCAAAACACAAACTGCCTGAAATGTTCAGTTTTGTTGGTATGACGCCCCCCTGAGGATTCTGTTAAAGTTTAACATTGAGTGTATTGAGTGTTGTAGGTCCAGTTTAACTGCAGAAGATGAACAACATACACAATGAAAATAATAATGTAACAGCCTTGGGAAAGTGCACACAAATGCCTATGAACATAGAACACATTTCATTTGATAGTGACTCATTATATGCTATTAAGGCTCACTGAAGGATGTTTCCAATAATCTGACACACAACCACACAGCTTACTGGAAAGAGCAAATCGCTGAAACACTAAAGATCAGTTTAAACAGGCTTTTACTGAAGGGACTCAGAGTTTTATGAGCCCCTGGGATGCACAGCCTGCTGAGGGATGTTAGGTTTCCTGAGCCAAACAAGCATCATGGACTCTCTGAAGTACCATGGTCAGAGGATGGCCTCTGAATGGTCAAAACGTGGCCACCAATGACCTTACAGAAAAGCACCACTGACGAGGTGCATGTGAGATTTAAAGAGGGGGCCTTTGGCCACATACAGCTCATTTAACACATTCATTTATAACATCTATGGTCAAACCCACCTGCCATGCTTGTACTGCTATAGAATAACAAAGAGAATAACTAAAATACAATAACTAAAAATGTATTACATAACATATGGTTTGAAAAGCCAGAAGGCTGTGCCAGTTAGGGCAAATGGTCGGGGTTGACCAGGACCAGGGAGCCAAGTTTAAACAGGAGGATCCAGGAAACACAGAGAGGCCAGAACATCACAGGCCCATGTGAGGAACAGAGACAAACCTGCCCTGCCACATACCCCTAACACACTGCTCCGCTGACCTTCAGAGTCGTACCCAAAAAAAACACACCGCATAACTTCGCCTAAGCGGTCATTTATGACGACTGCGTGCAGAGTGTGCATTTCACCCTGAACTCAGAGAATATATTGGTGCTCACAATCACAGGAAAAGGATACAGTGACCCCAGAACAGTATAACACTAGTAACATTTACACCTCTTGAAATTATTTACATATACATTCATACAGGGATGGGCAGGACGATCCCCTTCTTCACCGAGGTGGTGGTGCCCTCTAGTGGCTGTCCTGAACACCCTCCATCCTATAGACTACAGTGGTGGAGCTGTCGTCATTACACTCTGTGGTGGACACCATTGTCCACAGAGTGTCCCTGAGAGCCAGCTCTTGCTGAAGACTCTCGTAATCCATCGATTCGAAGGTGTACTGCTGTTTCAAGCAACGCAGACACAACATTAGTCTGTTAGTATCGGTATAAAGCATCGCATACAGTAACAAAGATGGCCCTATATGGGACAGGCTGTGAGGTTCACTTAACCACCAGCTGTAAGCGCACGTGCGCGCACACACGCACACAGATTTGTAGTTATATCTTTGTGGGGATGTTTCTAAGGGCAAAGCTCAAATCCCAACACGACGACCTTAACCCCTACCCAGCCCTAACCTTACCCATAAGTAACCAAACAAAATATGGGACTTTTGGCATTTTTTGTTTTTTGAAAAATGGTCCCCACAAAGTCAAAAAAATATAATCACACACACACACACGCGCGCACACACACACACACACACACACGTGGCTTTCAGGTCCACCAGTAACGCAAATGACTCCATCTCCCATAATGCCATCAGGTCACTTAGGCAGGTAGGGCTACAGCAGAGCCTACAGCGACAGTGCAATGGAGTGGCATATCTGACACTGAAACTGACAGCATGTCCTTGTAGAAGTCTTCCTCCTGGAGCAGATCTATTAGGACAAAGTAGCCATTTGCACACCTCCTGGTGGAGTGGGGATTGGGGAAAGGCAGCATGTACTCACCCGCTGGTCACCTCCTTCCCTTCGTGGATCTAGCTTCTTTGCAAAGTGCCTCAGGTTGTCATAGTTGTGGAAGTTAAAGAGGGATACCAGGTCCTGAGAGAAATGATGGGGTCATATAATGGGGGAGGGGGGGTGGCACAAGGAGAGTCCCTTAATTGTCACCTCCACCCATCCCAGCCAAACGTCACCTCTGCACCCAGCATAAGGATTACTGTGGCATGTTTGAAGTCTAAATATCACTTCAGAGATGGGATGCTGGTTCTAGTCAAATGACTGTGCCCTGTTGAAGGTGCGCCTACCTGTGCTGAATACACATTCAATGTGTGTATGTGTGTGTGTGGGGGGTCTATTAGTCATTTGACTCCATCCCTGTGGATGGGTTTATGGTGCACTTAGCACTGTAATATACTGTAACTAGTGCTATGTGGAGTCTAGGAGCAAGCAGTGAGACTGAATGAACACAAGATGGCCTCGTTGCATTACTTAGGAGGGAGGGACAGACAATGGGCTTTAAATACCACAGAAACAGATGGAGTACTGAAGAGGCAACCGAATTATATGGCGATTATGGATAATTAAAGCACACTATCTGAAAACCACTATCCCCCTAATTGCATGGCCTGTATGCTTCCTCCACCTACCGTGCAGAATCGGATGCCACGCACGCTATTGCCCAGCTTGTCCAGAGGGGGGGACCAGCACATGATTCCCATGACATTGGGCACCACCAGAAGGATTCCCCCTGCCACACCAGATTTGGATGGCAGCCCCACCTGCAGCAGTCACACAAGGTGAAGAGGCCTTGCTTATTTACCTAAACACAGAAACCAGCTGGGCTGGTGAGTGTGGCAGTACCAGACAATTCCACCAGGGGGGACTCACGTGGAAGGCAAACTGGCCGGAGAAGTCGTACATGCCACAGGAGTGCATGAGGCTCAGTGTGTTGCGCACAGCCTCGGGGCTGAGCACACGCTCGCCCGTGATGGGGCAGAAGCCACCATTGGCCAGTGTGGCAGCCATGACGCTGGCGCTTTCGCAGGTCACCTCGATGGAGCAGAGCTGTGTACAGGAAATTTTTACGGCTCTGGGATGACACAGCCATGCATACAGAACGATAACCTTGCCATAGGGCAAAGGATTGGCACAATTCATATAAAAGAGGTCTGCGAAAAGCATTCCACCAATACAATACTGCAGCGTGACAACACACATTGCACCCGGAACATTCTGGTGGCTACAGGTTTGTTTTAAACGTTAATTTTTTTCAGTTGATATAGGTCTAACCTTCCCTCAGGCAGCACCGGCATTAGTAAATGTGGCCCGGTAGAGTGACCATAACCACGCTCTGCTCTGGAGCTGCTCACCTGGAAGTAGAAGTCCAGGATGGAGGTCATATCTGTGCCTTCTGGGAAACACTAAGAAGGGGAAGAGGGGTACAGAAAGACACATATTATGTAAGCTCCACATTCCAGAACTTTACACCCAAAGACCTCAGGAGGTGTGGGTGCCTGCAAGAGAGCCCAAATTTCCTACCAAAAGTACAACCCAAATTACCTACAGAAGTAGAAAGAGGCACAAGTTCAACCACTGGGGACTGTTTTTAAAGGTAGAATGAATTAATAAATAATGAATACAAATGAAAGCCTCAAAGCTGAGACAGCCACAGAGAGCTGCTCATTGTGACAAGAACCCAGCCCAAGGGCATTAGACTCGCGACAAGCGGAAGTGAGGGGCTGGGGTCCCAGCCCCTGAGCTCTAAATTCCTCAGGTCCTTACCTTCTTCTCCTTTAGGTAGTAGCCGATGGCAAAGTTTCTGTCTCCAGATTCGCGCTCTGACTGGAATCTGGGTCAGACAGAGGCACACGCTGCAGGAGTCCCTCATGCCAATACTGTATTCACATCATTCTGATTTACTTTATATTAATTACAGCCCAGAATAGGCTGTGGATAAGGGACTGCTGATTATACAGATGCCAGCACTCTGAGAAGGGCAATATTAATCTCACAGCCACCAATACAACTACAGAAAGTGTGGTTCATGGTCAGTACTGAGAAATGACATCATATCTCCCATTACGCTGATTATTCAGTATCAGTGTGGTTCAAAACTACACTAATAGACCCTGTGTGCAGTGAGTGTGTAGTGGGACTAAGAAACACTGGCCCATGGTGAGAAGCCTGCGGCTCGATGCTTACGTGGCATTGCTGAAGCCCACATACTCGTTTCCTGCCATTTTGTTCAAGAAGTTCATGACCTGCATGGCGGCAGGACATTGGACTTAATACTGATCACAAGTTAAAATATCACATCAAATATTATACAAAATAAACGCCACGCTTACTTACATAGTCAAACTTCTCAGCATTACTTGCTCCTTGCTGGATGATAAGAGAAAACAATCAAGTATCAATTAAAAACACACACACACACACACACACACACACACACACACACACACACACTATAAAAGACAGCTCACAATGAAAACGTAGCTCTGACAGACTAAAAAGACGGATAATCCCAAACACACCGTCCTCACACAGCGTGGTCTGAACCGTGACCTATTCTATTCCTGTGTGATGGCTGTCTACAGACAAATAGTAAAGGTAAATGGTGCACAGGGCCTAAAAGAGAGCAGAATAAGGGCAGGGATTGTTAATGCTAAACAAAGGCGTTAAAAGGGCCAACACGGCTTTGGCTCAAAATCCCAAAGACCACCATGCACTATGAGAGTCCTTAGGGGGCAGTACACTGCTAAATGAGTGCAGGAGTAAACAGGAGCAGATTAAGGCCGCTCAGGGTAATCTCCATGGCCAACATATCAACGCCGATTATTGCATAGCGAGCTGACAGCCCGGGACTGAAGCAGACAGGATGAGACTGGGAGGCGGGGGTGACAAGGCCAGAGCTATACATATGTCCCTCTGTTATTAAGACTGGAAAAAGGAGGGGAAAATGAAGATCACTTATTACGCAACTAAGGAAAATGATCAATGATCAGTGTTAGTGAAATAAATATGAGATGGATTTCAGCTGTTTTTTTCCATTTAATCTTATTGTATCAATGTGATTGTTTAGAAAGCAGCCATAAAGTGACTTTAAAGGGTCAAGCTGGCCCATGTGCTAAAAGTGAGCCAGCCAGCCAAACAGACTGAGCACTAAACTGCTGCAAATCAATGTCTTGATTACTAGTCACATCCCTGTACATAGAAGATGCAAGATTTATCGTCAGTAACTGACCCAGCTGGCTTGACTTTCAACTGAAGCATGGTGGTGCCGTGCTAGTAAATCCCAGCATACAGGAAGTGACCCAAAAACAGGAAGTCACACACGGTGATCTGATATGCTGCTGCTGACTGCAGCCAGAGACACATTGGCCAAGGGAGGAGGTCTCACACTTAATGGCATGGAGATGAAATGGAACTTTTTTCATTAAAGAAGGAAAAGTGGGAATGCAGAGCGAGGTCAGTGGGGAACCTGGAGTTTAGGCTAAAGCGTATGTGACGTACACTCAGACGTGGGACACACCTGTCCTGAGGGGGATAGGACTTTATTCCTGATGCTCCTACAATACACAATCAGAGGTAAATTCAGAGCCACCCCCTCAGGGTCCCTAAAAATGTGACAAGTATACAAACAGTGCCTTAGACCAGTTCCTATAGAGCGGCGGCATGTGCAGGATGTGCCTGTTAAACCTGTACCTGCAGTCCTGCTTTGCCAGTAATTATCTGAATTTGCCAGGTCCTAGTAGACTGAAAAGCCATGCGCAAGCGCATGCAGGCGCATGCAGGCACATGCACACATGCACACGCATAGATTAGGTATTTATACGTATTTGTAGGGACAATCTATTCATTTCTATGGCCAAAACCCTAATCCCAACTATGACAACCTTGACTCCTACCCAGCCCTAAATAGAAGACTTTCTGCATTTTTAGTTTTTTGATTGCAGTCACAGATTTTTATGAAATTGAATTTCCTCTTGTGAGGACTGGAAACATGTCCTGACAAGGTCAGAATAGCAGTGTTTTTTTCACATTGTGGGGACACAGTAACACACACACAGGCAGAGCCAGGGGCAGCCTCTGGCCTCTCACCTTGATTAAGGATGTACACACGATGGCGCCAGCGTTCACCATGGGGTTATGGGGCTTGTCTGTGGGCAGAGAGACAAGGTGTTTGGGACCCACTGTACATGGTCAGGTGACCCGTTAAAGTGGATACTGAAATGGTCAGTAGGTCCTTGTAAAAGGTTTCCTCCTGGAACTCCTGGTCTATCAGCATAAAGCAGCCATTTGTACACCTCCCGCGGGGGGCGGGGTGGGGCCATATCTGTCAGAAACAGCTGACATACTGAGGCTACCTGAGCCACAATCAAATCATCACTGTCAGCCGATTGTAAGGTGTTTTTTGCTGCTAACAGGAGATTTTATTGTGTAAGAGCTGCATAGCTTACGCTCACAGATGAGGGTCTGATAAAAGGTGCTCTAGAATTATTCCCGTTTATGCTCATAAACAAGGAAACAGTGCCAAACCAGTCAACTTGTTCTGAGTTCCACCCTATAGAGCAGTTTCCCTCTGGGATACAGTGGGGACCTGTATGGAGCGTGGCCACAACACACTCATCAACTCAGACTCCTTCATTAAACTTTCATCTCACTGCTACAGTAACAGAGCACCACAGAATGGCCCGACTGCCTTGGCCCAAATTCATGCTACAGTTTTGTTTCACAGATGAATCTGGGCAAACATTTACGCCCATCACGTGTATGTGTATGGAAGGTCCCACCATGTCAGCTTGCGTGGCGAGTTGTTGTGGAGACGGGCACCCTCACCATCCTCATTGAGAAAGAGCTTGTTGAAGCGCAGGCCGCTAGGCTCCTTGCCGATGAAGCGGTGCACGTATTCGGTGCCATGGTCGTGCACAGCAATGGCATACTTCAGCGGCTTCACGCATGACTGCAGGCAAAAGGGCACTTTGGTGTCACCCACCGTGTGCCTGGGGGGATATACCAGTGAGTCACTCGATAACAGGAAGCATTTTGAAAACACACAGGGCAAGAGACTGATAAACCACAGCAGAAATAATCAGTGATGCATCGATAAGCAGATTTCTTGCTGATACCAATAGCCGATTGTTTTGAAAACCTATACCGAAACACATTGTTTGGGGGGGGGTTCTGCCTACATTAGTTTAAAGGGACACTCCACCCACCCAAACAAACAAAACAAACAAATATAAAGAATTTCACAATCATGGAATATAACATGTTTACAACCACACTGCAGTACAGTTGTACCCAAAACAAGGGCTCAGCAGATAGCATCATTAGTCTGAACAGAGAGAGGGGTTTGTTAGAGGAGTGTTGAGGGGTACAGCAGCATCACAGCCCCTACCTTTGACCGTCAACTGTGCAGAGCGACACAGCCCACAGATCGGGGCTGAACTTAGCGAGCTGGGGAATGTAGTCTGCCACCTGTAGGGCACAGAAGGCATATCCTCAAGGGTTTGGATTGCTCTGATACTCAGGTGATGTGTATTGCGTGGCCATGGGCAGGCAGCAGCAAGGGGGTGCTGTGACTCACCTGTCCTCCAGACAGATTCTTGGCACTCTCGTAGAGCTTATCGATGTGCGACGTGAAGGACAGAAAGTCAGGGATGACAAACTTCTTGCGGAAGGCCTGGGTGAGCAGGACGATGTTGCTCTGAACACACCTGCGGAGGGACCACAGGTTTCAGGGGGGTGTCCACCACAACAAGGGCCTGCCACACAACTCACTTTTGGGGGAGCCCTCACTCACTTTTTGAAGAGGTGTCGGTCAAGCATGACGCCATCGGATGTGGATTTCAGGGATACCTTCAGCATCTCCATGCACTCCTTCAGCCGGGGATCTCCGGTTCGTAGACCCGTAGCCTTCAGGGCCTTGAAGGTAAAGTTAAACAGCAAGCTTACAATAGAGGGAAGAGTTACAATTTATATGTGCTCCTTGGGATCTGAACCTACAACCTTTGCATTGTTAGCATAATGCTCTACTTGTTGAGTTATAGAAGCAGATAAGCAGTGTGTGAGGCTGATTCCTTCAACAAAGCAAACTCCCCCAGATTAAAGCAGCAGACAGTGCAGGGTCCTGAAACCCACATAAAAATAAAAGAGGAGTATTGAGTCAGTTAAGTTACAATAACATTTTCATGATGAGAAATGGGGGGTGTGGAATATGAACTACTGGGAGGGGGGATTGTAAGGAGTCTAGTAACTTCTGACTGACTCCCTAACCAGCCACTTACTGTGATGAATTTGTGGGCTGGGATCTTCTCCTGGCCCTCAGCAATGGTGTAGAAGAGCAGATCCTCCAGAGAGGGCAGGATGCCTGCTTTCCTTCTCCTGAGAGAACAACATCGTATGTTAAGGAGGAGGAGTCAGCACCCTGAAGATCCTGAAGACCCTGAAATCCACAGAAACTGCAGGAGGAACAGATGGACTTTAGGGGGAGCAGTGGGAAGATGGATTCACATTGCCAGCTTCAAGGAGTGCATTTCAACATGGCTTCCGTTCAAATGACATTATTCTGGGACAGTTATGCAAGGTTCTGCCCCGCTCTGGGGCAGGTGGATTCTGGTCCTGGATTGTAGTCCGATATCATGTTCTGCCCCAACCTCTCAAGTTGCTATCCTATAAAATGAATGACTGCTGTATTTTGTGGTGAAAACATATGGAACATCAATCCTGTCAAGAGATGTATTTCATGATCAGGGAACCAAGTCTTAACAGGCATGCTGAAGGTAGCTGGTTGAAATGCATTCATTAGAATTAGCTGGGGGGTGTCAACAGCATTCATAGCTGTAGAGCTTCTGACAGTCCCCTAGGTAGATGCCATATGTGTTTTGATTTGAGTGTTGAAGCTCAGTTCATCAGAGTTAGAGAAGACAAGGGACAGCACACACCACACAGAAATCCAGATAATGACCAAAAGACCTTGCCCATCACGACACAAGGGGCAGACAGACCACTGCATGAAGCAAAGGAGAAGCACCTCACTACACACAGTGAATTCCCACACTCAGCTGCAGTGAGGTGCCACTATCAGATGTTCACATTAAAAAAAAATATTAAAAGCAGGGTTGGATAAAGCAGACAGGTTTGACTGGTCCCACACAGAAAGCCAGGATCACAAAAGTGGGTTATTCTGAAGGAATTATGGGAGAATTAAGATGGCAGCACAGTTAAAGGTTAGGATAGATCACAGTTGGGTACAAAGGCAATAGAGAGAGACATTTTAGAATTTACTTACATTTTTTTGAAAACCAAGCAGACAAACAAAAAGAAGGACAAAAATTAGAGGTTTTAAATACAAATGTTTAAACAAAACATGATGTGTATACATAGATCAATTCCATGTCAACTTAAAAAACAGTATGCTGATAATTACGGGAGATATTTAATTCTAAATGGTACAATACTATCCAGCCAGCTCACTTTGATTTGCGTATACGCTTCTAACGAGGACAATCCAGTTTTCTCTGCTTTTCTTCCTTTCCTGATGAATACATTATGGGTGGTGATTTTAACTGTGTATTGGACCTGACAAAAGATTTATGTACGGGCATGGGACCAGCAGTCCAGGAAAATTATAAACAATTTCAGGATTGACCTAAACTTAAGGGATTTGGAGACATCTTAATCCAAGTAAATTAGAGTACTCTTGCCGATCGAGTACATATAAAACACACTCTAGAAAAGATTTTTTTGATTTCCAAAACATTACTGTCTAAAATTGTCTCCCTTGCTTTACAGACAAATTATTTAAACCCCTCTGCATTTAGATTTCGCTTTCAAGCTACATGGCTGAAATCCCCGGAATTTGTGGAATTCATGGGCAGGAAGATTGGTATTAAAAGTAAAAAATTATTCAATGAAACAGATGCACTAGTTAAATGGAAAGCATTCAAGGCTTATATTAAGGGTGAGATAATCAGTTATACAAAACATAATTCCAAAAAATACTATAAACAGTTTTTTGGATTTTTGGAGAATTTTCTGGTTACAAAATCAACAAGAATTAAAGTGCCCTGATGATGCTAAATACAGAGGAGATAAATATAAAACCTCAATACATACACAAATTGCTAATTCTCCCAAAGGTTTTATTTATCGGGGCATCAAAATCACCCCCAGTATAACTAACATGGTCTCCACCAACTTTGATCCACTACTTAATGAGATCATAGAGCTACTTGACAGATGGAATACTATGCCGATCTCTATGATAGGTCACATTAATATTAAAATGGTTGTTCTACCTAAATTCTTACATTGTTTTTCAAACAATTCCACTCCCACTGCCAAATACCATTTTCTCCCCTCTCAAAAAAATATGAGTCAAATTTTTATGGAACAACAAACGTCCCCGACTACGTTTATCTCTTCTTTACCAGCTCGTGGAGGGTCAAAACTGCCAAACCTGAGATTGTATTACTGGGTAGCTCAACTCCAAGCCAACCCATATTTCAGTCTACCCTGTCACCAATCTGTAGAAATACCAGTGGCCTGTACAACAAAGCGGGGTTACTGGCTTATCGGGGTAACTTGTCGGATTTAAGGTACCACAGTTTAAATGGACTTCATATTAGTTC
>JAODKC010000001.1:51434179-51447649 GCA_026777985.1 Mormyrops attenuatus | reverse complement strand
ACCTATATATAGCTAAGGGTACCATTGGCAGACCCTTGAGGGTACAGCCCCAGTGACAAGCAAAGGTACAAATTTGTCCCCTTTTTTCTGAGAGTGTATACACTGGTATTGTTTTTCTGACAATCTACACAAAATAAAGGTTTGTTAAAGGGCCTGTGAGGGTGGGGAATGGGTGACGAAGGGCTCTTGACCACACATCATCTAGCTTGGCAGGTGCCTTCAGGAGTCTACAGGGTTGAGCTCTGTTAGTGAGGAAAACAAGCGGCAGGCTGAAGTGCTTCATCTGAGATAAGGTGAAGCACCTGGCTTACTGAGAATCACATTAATGGTCTATGCTGAGGACAAGTCATGGTCTGCTGGAGGAAGTCAGCAGGTTCTCTCATGCAACCAGGTGGTTGGATTTTTCCACTCAGACCTAATGGATTCTGGTTACAAGTTGTTATCATGTCTATCTAACCTACTATACGGGCCCAAACATTGCACAAATCATGTGGATGCACTTAAACCATACTTAATCTGCAAGTTAGAAAAGGTAATTAATGAAACTGTAAATACTGTAATCATGTGAAATATTGCAGTCGCATGTTATGCCTTTAGCAGACAATATTAGAAATGTTTTGGATTGTATTTCTATAATTTTATGCTGTTTTTAAGGGCAACATTTTCAAAGAATGCTGGTGTTTCTGCGAATGCATATGCACTGCCTGGCCAAAAAAGTCACACAGTTTAATAATTTGTTGGGCGCCATTAACTTTGATTGTGGTGCCCATTCATTAATGCATTGTTTCCATGTGCTTATGCTGCATCTCAATTTTTTCCCATCCAGATTTGCTTTAATTTCTCATTAAGATCTTCTATTCATGATAGGTGAGTTGAACCACTCCGTAAAGTCTTCATCACATCTCAAAGACTTTCAATGGGGTTAAGGTCAAAACTCTGTGCTGCCCAATTCACGTGTGAAAATGATTCCTTGCTCCCTAAACCACTCTTTAATAGTTTGAGCCCTATGAATCTTGGCAGCATCATCATCCAGGAATATGTCCATTCTTTTAGGTAATAAAAAATCCAATGATGGGATAACCTGGCCATTCAGAAGATTCAGGTATTCAACTGACTTCACCTTATCGCTGCATAACGTTGCTAATCTTCAGTAAAGATTTTATCATTGGCTTTTAACTACCTGCTGATATAAATTCAAGCAGTGACTTTGTTTTGGCCAGGCACTGTATTATGCATCGTCTTCGCAAAACCAAACACACGAAACGTTTTGCTTGACGGGAGACTACAGCTATATAACAAGCACAATGGTTCCACCTAGTGGGTACAGTTATCCAGCACGTTGTTGACCTACTTGCCTATAGAAGATACAAGTACGACGTAGAAATTCAAAGGCAACCTGGTGCAGCAAAAGACCACGTTCCACCTAATTGCAATCAGATAAACAGTCTATTATAGAAGTGCACGTTCCGATCCATTTTTGCAAGCAGCAGAAAATATATTTCATAAATGACGTAATTTAAGAAGTCAAAAGATTGAAGAGACTAAGTAACAATCATTCCAAACGGCAATAGGATGTTAAACCTCTTCTCCAGACTCCAGGTTGAACTAGCTAACCACATAAAAGGTCTTGTTTCTCCACCGTTTCGAAGTAATGTAAACGTCTTTTTAAAAAGGTGCAGCAAACGACAGATACTGACACTACAGCAACATCTACTGGTGCAAAGAAGAATCGCAAACAAAATAAGATCTTATAAATAGCTGTACATTAATTATAATACGTTCCCATAATATGTGGGTTTATATATTTTTGTATAGGTTTCACAGACTTCACACTCCATTAACAGATATTAAGACTTATAGGCCTAACAGTGAATGCAATTTCCTAAAAATCATAAACCGTTTAGAATCAATGACTTCGAAAATAATGTTGAATGCCATGTATTTTATAAAAGATCATGTGAATTTATAGCGAGTCAACTGACACAACCGAAGAATCGCTTCTTACTTTCTTTCTTTCTTTCTTTCGGGAAAGCTTTTACCGTAATATGCACTTTCCATCCTTCCAGCAAGAAGATTAACAAACGCACAAATTACATTTAACATAATGTAATATGTATAATAGTTACAGCACACCGTGAAACGCCTACACAAAACCATAGGACGCGTTAATGAAAGAAGTGAGACGCATGCAGTACCTAGACTAGAAATGGAGCAATGGATTAATACAAGGACGCGCGTCAGAATGCAGTCGGGACTAATTCGTGTGAGGAAATGTGGGGCCGAATCCCCCGGGGGCTCCGACGTTGACAATCAGGAAAACGCGCTTTACGGGTCATCTTTAATTCAGTGCGGACTCATTCGCGATGTTCGGGGGTCCGCTCGGCCCCAGGCTCTGCCCACGCTCTGGGTGGGGGACGTACCAAGGCTCTGAAACCCTGCAAGCCTTTCGTGCGTGCGTACGAAGGCAGCGGGAGCGCGCACAAGGCGGCGGGGGGGGACAGAAAAAGTGGAAAAAACTGCGTACATGTGAGTCAGCGCGCAGTTTCGGGGAAGGTGTGAATACGAGGTGCAGGCTGATGGAGAGATCCGGTGAGCCCGACTCCGCACATGTGTGCTCTCCCTACGGGCTGCGATTATTCGCTCTCATTTCGAGGTGTTCGGTGTTTATAAAGTCATTACATGACTAAACGATTGTGGCTTTAAGTCCCACAGTCATGGTAATCATTATTGCATCAGTTTAGTTTAGAAAATCTCCAGTTACAGGAGTGTTAATCTGCATAAAACGTTAGCGAAGTGTTCCGAAATATGTGCAGATGGAAAGGATGTGCTGGAAAGTCACAGAGAGTACACTGCAGTCACATTGCGTTAGTTAGGGCACTGTTTTTCATTACATTGCCCATGGTCAGTCATCACGGTGCTCACGGGTCAGACCAATAAGCAGCATTGTTTCAGATGTACATCTCTGGGGCTGGGATTAGAGATTCGGGTGAGGGCTTCTTGTTCTGAGTTATTAAGAAAGTCAGCTTATGTCTGCCTGAACCTCAAATCGATTGAGTTGAGTGTGTATCTTGCCATTGTTTCATCATAAATGTTATTTTGTTCTCAACTATGTACATGACAAATAAAGGAATCTCGAATCAGTTCAGCAAATGATTTAGAACAAAAACCCCAGCACTGGTTAAAGCTTGCCGCTTTGGGCCTGACGCTGCAGACACACGCGATGCCCACGGGACGCCCATACGATGTCGTCACGCCAGCTTTGATGACGCCTCCTTGGGTCATGTGACTCCACGCACTAGTCTGGTAAACATGCATCAGCAGACAGTGAATTTCCACATATGCAAATGGTCTCCCTGCTCTCGTCTCTTGTGAACGTTGACATGACTAAACTGGTGAAAATGAGGAGTCCCCCAACACGGGGCTGGTGAAAGAGGTTCAGGTAAGGAGCAGTAGGCTTTTGCCAAAAGTGAGACGTTGTGATTTCCAAAAATGAAAAACAACCCTACTGTGAAAAATCCTACTTTGTCCAATTACTGCATTTTCTAGTAAGAATCTGACTAAACGTATAACGCAGTTTTACTTTGCATCAGTAGGACTTTTCTTAGACAACTTTTTATTTGAAAACCTCACGTATAAAACACAAAGACATAAAGACCCCAGGATAAGATCTCAAAAAATAGAGTTTAATGTTTATGTGCTGTATAACAAATTAAATATATTAGTGTTTACAAAATAACTTCAGCTTAACGGACTTGAGTGTTTTTCACCAAAATACAGTGACAGGATGCAGAATGGAGCCGCATAGGACATTAAAACTGTAGTGTAAAAGAACAGACAATTAATACATTAAAAATGACAAATATGGACAAATCTAGCTGAATTGATAACCTCCTGTCATTCTCCTCCAGAAAAATCACGTTTTCATTTTCTCACAGTCGTAACTGTGCTATGCCATACAAAGTAATTCCTTTATGTGGAAGTCTTTTCGTATCATACTTTTGAATCTGAAATTCATGTCATGCTGTACTGTGCAATAGCCTTAGGGCAAAGAAAATTGTGTTTGTGAAGTAGATTGTCTTAGCCATTTCAAACCCTCTCCTCAAATCACCCCTGTATTTAGTTACTCACCCACCACTTTTGGCTAATCAGTATCTCATGAAGTTAATTAATTGTGTTAATTAAGCTAGCTGGTGATGAAATTTAACACATGCTTGGAATGACTAGCTGGGGTTCCCCTTAGGAGAGTTTTGGGAACTTCTAACCATACAACAAGAACTTTTCTGGAGATCAATACAAGTTCCAGTTACTTTTTATTGCATTAATATTTATTTATCAATATGTACTCTAATATTAAATAGTGTTTAATTTCTGAGCAAATATTACTTAACAGCCCAGATAAACAGCTTTAAACATCATTTGCTTTGATTGCTTAACACTTTTGCTGATTTAACTGTATTTGCTACACATTGTTAAATGTCCATTTGAGATCTTCAGGTTTTGAAAGCCCATAATATTATGTTCAAACACACATTGTGGGGGCTCTCCATTCATTTCTATGGGGAAAACTCTAATCGCAACATGACGACCTTAACCCCTACCCAGCCCTAACCTTAACCATAAGTAACCAAACAAAGTACGAGACATTTGGCATTTTTAACATTTTTGATTGCATTCACAGATCTTTGTGGGGACCTGAAATATGGTCACCACAATGTCAAAAAATCAGGTTTTTATTACATTTGGTCCCCACAATGTAATATAAACCTAATTCTCTCTCTCTCTCTCACACACACACACACACACACAAATACACAAACATATGTTAGGAATCACATAGGTTTCTCGCTTTTAGAAACAAGGCAAAAATACTTCAAACACTTTCTGCCTATTTCAGTCTTTCTTTCCACCAAAATTCTCTATTCATTGTGTCTGTAGGACACTTCCAAAGTGAAGGTCTGCAAAATCCAAGAAGTCTGTCCTCTTCACAGACAATACAAAAACCACACACACACATTTTCCCCCAGACTACTGCATGTGAGGACAGAGCTGGTCAGTGTTAATAAAAATAAGAGGTATTTAAATGGCAAACGTCAGAAAGAACAGCAACACATAGAGCTTGAATTCTGGTGATAGAACATGTGTGGCATGTCAGAACGTTACCCAGGGATGCTAAAATGACAGCTGGTAAATAACTGTTAATGAACGTATGTTGATCAATGAGTCGGAAAAGGGGATAGGTGCTGACATGGAAAATCTGTTTGGCATAAACACAAGGAACTAGGACTTTAATGCTAAATCTAACAGCACAGAACACCAAATTGAGAGGGGAAAAACATATCTACGTTGGTTACAGCTAAACTCTGCACATCATTCAGAAGTAGGACTACAGCTACGCTAGTCAACACAGAAGTTTCATATGCTGAACAATTCTGGTGGTGGGACAACAAGACACTTTCACTGGGTTTCTCTAAAATCACCTAATTAGTATCGATCTACCAATAAACGTACTGGACAGTGGTTCATGAAGAAAAGAGGTATTAAACCCTGCTTTCTGAATCAAGTGACTGTCATTTCTTTTTGACTATATACACAATCTCCTCTTAAACTATTTCATAAATATATGGGCTTCGTTGGCCACGGCACAGACACTGGAACATGATAAGACTTCATCTGCAATAGCGGAGAGCTCATTGCACCTGCAAGCAGCAGATCTGTCTTTCAGTTACACATCTGTGAGCCAACAGCTGAGTGCGCAGTGTGAACCTTTCCAGAATAAAAAGTGCTCTGGCCTCCAGTCCTCTGTGTTACACAGCTGCTCGCGGGTGCATATACAGTAGAACCCCTTAATGTTCCTCTCACTTTGGAGGAAATATAATACACAGCACATTTAAATAACGGCGACAACACAGCTCCAAGGAACGACATATATACAAAATGAGAGTCACTCTGTATGTACAGAGCACCAGTGAGAACAGGACCTGTACAGTCAGCTAGGAGGACACCCTGTCCTGGACCCCACCGTGACCCCCTTCCTCCACTAATGTATATTAAAAGCACTTTGGTATAAAGAAAGTAAAAAAAAAATGTTTGTTTCTGAGGCAACATTGGTAGATAAGGCTCTGCAGGTCAGTGTTTTGACAGACTGGCAGTGATCTGGGCAGCTATCTGGAGTCTTCAGGCTCCACCTTGATGGTCTTTTTGACTTCAGAGAGGTTAAGGACACCCTGCATGGAGTCTGTCCTGATCCTCTGCTCTGGGGGAGGATGAAAGAGATATAGGGTCAGAACCTCTTCTGCCATGGGGAGAGGTGTGGCGGCATAGTGTGGGTGTGGCTCACCTGAGGTTGTGGGCGGGGCCCTTCCCACGCTGAGGGAGTGCCGTCTCTTTAGCTCGCTGGCCAGCTGCCGCCCCAAGGGCAACTCACCCTCGGTGATACTCCACCGCAGCCTGGAGACCCTTGGGCTGTGCTGCTCTGCTGCAGGGACATGCGTATTAGCGAGAACATTAGCATGGGCCATAGTCACATGATCACCTACATGTGCCGCATGTGGGGCACCCTGTTGCTGTCCTGGGGAATCAGCAGAGGTTGGGAGGTGTCACAGTGGTTTATGGAACAGCAATGGGACAGAAAGAAATCGTGCTGCCAAATCTTTAATTAAAACCATATTTAATTTATTTCTAATTTAAGTGCTCGTATCCAAAGAAACGTAGAAACTCCACAACTGTTCCCGGAGGAAAGGAGCGGCTGACGCAGTGTGAGGATGAAGCCTGTGACTAACAGGATGAGGGACATAATGAGTAAAAACACCTGAGGAGGGCCGCCTTGGGCTGGGCACGTCACTCCTACACGCAACTGAGCAGCAGAAAGCCGGCATGCTGCGTTTCCCCCTTGGGCACGTTAGAAACGGACAAATCCTCTTAACTCCCTAAGTGTGTCCTGATTGGCCTGCTCCCTCCCAATCGCAAACTCCTTACATATCGCCAGGGAGTAGACCTGCAGTACCTCCTGGGCAGGCAGTTGTTTTGGATAAGATGCTAGGATACTGGTGCCACCCATGTGCTTTTCCCTCCGACCGGGAACACGGTGGGCAAGTCAGACAGATTGAGGACCCTACTCGAGGATACAACAGCTTCACCCATTGTGAGACATGCCCATGTCCATACCTTGCTGCTCAGCCTTGTCTGCTGAGACCCCGTTGGGGTTGAGGCGCTGGGGGAGTGGCTTGGGGCCCCGCGGAGGGAGCATCCAGTTGAGTGTGTGGAGTCTCTCGCGGGCCGCAGCATCCTGCAGGACCTCCATCTGCTTGGCCAGCAGCCGCTCCAGCTGCATCTGTTTACACAAACATACATGAGTTTTACATTAAAAATGTCCGCCTGTCTCCAAAACTATTTGCAGATGAATCCCGATTTTGCATCCGTGACTCCGGTGAAGCTTACCTGGGTCAAAGACGTAGGCAGGCAGCCTGCTGTCGCCGCCCTGGTGGTCAGAATGCTCTGCATTGCTGCCTCGCCTCCCGTGGGCGTAACGGGGGCCAGTCGCTCTTTCAGCATCTCTTGCCGTGTGCAGATCTGCTGCACGGCCTCGTGGAGGTCAAACACGCCCTCCTGAAAGCATCAAGGGTGGAAACACAGTCAGAAATATCAGTACAGACTTGCTCAGAGTCTGTGACGTCCCTGAAGAACTGAGCCTGACCTACGGTCACCCCCAGGGTTTTGAACAGCCCTACCCTGCACCCACACAGCCACCCCCCTGCCCCATCTGGCTGTGTTAGCCCAGTCAGACTGAACCGCAGAGGATGACCAGCGGAACAAAAAGTCTGTCTTGGGTAGAAAGGGTCCTGAGAGATTGGACTACAGGAAGACCAACACGTCCAAAACACATTTTATGGTTGCTCTCCAGCTGCATTTTATCTAAAACTAACTGGATTATTTTCTGTTTTTAAATGAGTGTGAGTGTGTGTGTGCCCTGCAATGATCTGACAACCCATCCAGGGTGTACCCCAGCCCTGTGCCCTGTGCTACCAGAGAGGGACCCCTGGCCCTCTAAAGACCCTGTCCAGAGTAAGAGGAATGTATGGAGGAATATATGTATGATGGAGGAATATATGGTTTTGTATCCTGATGGATCCTTACCCTCGCAATGATTTTGCTTGGGCATACTGGATCAGATAGGGTGCTCTGCCCAAAAGGCTAAGAGTGAACAGAGGGGTTTTTCTTAGATGAGTGTGGTGGTGTGTTTGTGTGCACGTGTGTGTGTGTGATGCTGGCGCGCGCGTGACGCCTCGCCCCACTGTACTTTCTGGCAGTGAGCGCCATGCGGCTGTGGGTGACTCCAGCAGCGCCCACTCGCTGATGTCACAGGCACCTTCAGACCGGCAGTGGGCTGCAGTGTGATTTAATCTGGGCTCTCCATCGTCAGCGTGGGTCAGTCTTAAAGACAGTAAGCTATGGAGGGGGGGCTCCAGGGGACAGGAGCCACAGCTGTAAAGGAGCTAGGGGGGGCATTTGTTGGGGTTCACGGGGGACATTTTAGTCACTTAACTGGTTATTTATTTAGAGCATGAAAAACACAGATTGAATATTAATAATGCAGAGGTGGGTGATCTGAGAAAGTTTAAAAATCCACGTTGCAAGATGATCAGTCAAATTAGAAGCATGGTGGGAGGGGATTTTGGGGGGGGGCATTTTCAGCTTACTGGTACCTGGCTTTACTGGCAGAACCCTACAGTGTGGGTCTAACTGGGCCAACAGGAGGCGACAGCACAATGCTCATGCAAAGACAGATTCCAAAGCAGGATTATAAGATGTATGGTCTCCAGGTGGGAAGGCAGAGACAAGACGGGAGCTGTATTACAGCCAAAGGTGAAGAGGACGTCCCAATCTGGAGTCTGACCCCGTGGGCGGGACATTGCGGACCTGTCAGTTTTATTCACGTTATCTCTGCAGGGGTCAGGAGTCCACCCTCACATGCTCAGGCCAGACAGAGGACCCCACCAACTCTACACATCTCCAGCTCAAACGCATTAACCTTCCTGCTCTGGGCTTTTCCCCCTGGAGACTGCAGAGTGATGCGATGCTGTGAGTTAACTCTCACCAGCAAGGCTCCATGACCCCCACTGACCTCTGTTTTTATCCTCTTTGGTGAAGGATCTTCCCTGTTGCCGCAATGAGGTCTGCAGGAAGACAGAGGGATGCATTTAATCACCCTGGAATCTCTGGAGAGTGAACAGGCTTGGGCAGCCTGTCACACGACCCACTTGTGTGTGAAAGATCATGCAAAATGCACTTAGCCTGCTTAGCAAGTAATTTCTTGCACAAAATCAACAGAATTTTAATTACACGGGGGTGTCTGACAATCTAGTGTTGGGTAGAAAGTACAATATAACCCACACCTGCAGGGGGCAGTTAGAAGGAGCCGGCAGACCCTCACCTGCTACTCTGGTAGGTGTACTTGTAGGTGACCTCGCGGGACACCTGGCGGGCTAGGCTGAACAGCTCGTCCCGGCGTGTTAGAAGAGCCAGGTTCCGCATGCACAGTTGGGCGGCTGCCTCATTCACCGTCAACTGAGGGGGGTGGTGGCCAGTGGTCAGATTGCCCCCCAGTGTAACAGGGTAGAAAGCATTTCCCGGAAAGGGGGTTGGCTGTCAGGCCCCGGCAGGCTCACCTCGTGCAGCGTCAGCTGCTTGCCGTCTCTCCGCTTGGAGTCGAAACGCCCATAGATGGCGCTGTACTTGCGCACCTCCTCCTCCCGGCGTGGGTCCTCATCAGACATGTCGAAGATGTGCCCTACCATCTTGGCCAGCTTCTTGTTGCCCTTAAGGAGGTCCCGCACATCGGCTGGCTCCACCTTGGGCAGAGTTTGTGCCAGGCGTGTCACGCACTCTGTGACGGAGCGCACAGCAGCGGTGTCCAGCGCCTCCAGCGGGGAGCCAGGAAGGGCAGGATCAGCTGGGGACAGGCTAGGCTCAGCCCAAGATCGTGGTGAGGCGGGGGCAGGCTCGGCGTCGAGGGCCATATCTGAGTCGGACCCGGCCCGCTCCACTGGCTTATAGACAGGTACACTGCAGACGGGAGTGGCCCGCGGATGGCTGAACAGCGCCGGGTTAGTGACCCAGTCTCGCAATGCCTTCTGTAGGCGCCGCACATGCAGCGGCTTGCTGGCCATGCCCACCAGTGCCATGATCTCCAGGAATTCATCTTCGCCAGCCTCACAGAGCTGCTGCACGTCGTCGCCACCCTGCTGGATGAAGGCCTCATAGTAGCACAGCAGGTTGGCCCTCTGCAGGATGCGGTAGAGCTGCAGCTCCCCAAGGGTCCTGGGCAAAGCTGCCGCCATACCTGGGTGGGTGGGGATCAGGAAGTGGCAGGGAATCAAACTAAACTATAATTATAGCCAGAGAAGCACACAGGAGCACAAGTGAGCTGCTTCAGGATATGGAAACTGCACTGATGTTGTACATTTGGGAAAGATACTTTGATTCACTGTGGAAACAGTCCAGTGCACAGAAGCAAAACCAGGCCACAAAACAAACAGATTGCCCTGCCAGTCATCACACCATGAAGATGCATGTTTCTGTACGGCAGGGGTGTCAAACTCCAGTCCTGGAGGGCTGGAGCCCTGCACATTTTTGGGTTTACCCTCATTTAACACATCTGATTCAACTCCTTGTGCTAATTACCACATAGCTCTTGAGCTGAATCATTTGTGGGGGAACAGGGAAAGAACTAAGCTACACAGGGCTCCGGCCCCCCAGGAATGGAATTTGACATCCCTGCTGTAAGGTAACAAAGCAGCTCAGATCAACCCAGGAAGAGCACGGTTCTCTCCCACAGAGCCCTGCGTTTTATGGGTGTTTGGTTTCTTCATGTTTACCGTGCTTAATGTCACGGTATGACACAGTTCATATTTATTGTTATTGAAACATCTGCTTGTTAAAACTGATAGTTGTGTATTTTTAGGGAAGGAGTTCGCTAAAACAGGTTGCGTTAAAACCTTGATGAAGGAGCACTGGGCGCCCTCCCAGCCTGCGGGGGGCGCCCCGCCTAGCTCTGCAGCACGCCGCCTTGGGGCGGGTGTGGGCGTGCCCTCCTGGCCCAGGCGCCGTTCGGCTGGGCTGCAGCCAATCCGAGTCTCACCAGGTGAATTTACTGCTCCCGCGTTAGAGGTAAAAAAGGTGGAACTCAGAGTAGATGATAATCTCCTCCACCCACTACATGTTGCCTCCATGGGTGTATAAACCGCGGGCGTTATCCTCTGCAGCAGGGCGGTGAAAGGACCACACTCATTCACGTCAGGAGAGCTGCTGTCCTTCTGTGTCCTTGTCACCTTGAGTAAGGTGACCCGGCCAGTTACCTTAATCTGCAAAACAGCGTACGGCTGTCAGGGAATACGCTTCAGCTGAGTGATACAGGGACGGTCACAAGCCCCAACAGTCCCAGGACAGGGTGTATACCAGCACCGTTTGGGGCGCGGACGTCCGGAGGGGCTGTCCAGTATGACTCCCCATAGTCACTCCCTAAAATACACTCTCCAGAGAACCTCACTTTCTGCTGCAACCGTTACTTTCTTTCACTGTTTATTTAGCCAGTAAATAAATATCTCCTATGTGCGGGGTGCCATCTGCCACAGCAGCACAGAAGTACAGGATATTTGTGCATAAAAACAGCACGGCGCCTTCAGTCCTGCCCGATCCCCAAACTAAGGAAACAAGTTTTGATGCAACGGTGCATAGCAGGCACCTAAAATTCACCAAAATCCGCACCGATACCCGCATAACGTAAAAGGAACCAAGCGCATATCGAAACAGTCACTTTTATGTTAGACTTAGAATTAAGAGATGTACCCTAGCACCTGCGCCGTGTTAATATACAGATGTCAACCTCAAACACATTGAATACATCCTAAACTTAAAACACGGCATCCGAACGAATGATCTACAAGCATGCTTTCAATAAAACACAACGGTACAAAGAATGACAAGCTGCAGGTTTCCTTTCCACACTGTACTTAGTTTGGATGGAAATACAGTAAGGAGCTGGATGAGGTTTTTGAAACAGATCAGGTCTCACCTTCAGCCGTGCGCATCTCCCAACACCGGGGCTTCTTCGTGCACTTACAAAGTTTAGGGAAATCGCTATTTCCTTAACCAGAATCCTCTCGGGAAAGTTACCAACTGCACGATAACCTGCCCTTTTCCGACATTAAGGAGAAGTTCAGCGGGACGAAGAGGATAAAGACGCTCTCTTATAATGCCCTATTTACACAGCTGCGCCCGCACGCCCACCATGTTGGATCTCACTGGGATTCACTCACACGGAGGCGAAACCCGTCCACTGTGATCCGATGTGCCCGACGGAGATCAGCAAAAGCCCAGTCTCCGTGTGCGCAAAGCCCACGGCGGTTCCACGGCGCGCTCCCGCGGCGCGGTCACATCCCCCTTCACTTACCTCTCTAAAGCTCCTGCGTTCCGCTGTCCGAGTTGTCACTGACTCCTTTCGCAGTTTTTTGACCAGATGTCCACCTGGGATGAGGATTGGGGGTAAGGATGCGACAAAAGCGCACAGTTTTTGCGGATGAGTCGGGGACACGCACTGGAACGAAGGCGCGCCGGTTCGCCGTCTGCTGCCTTTCGCACTGCGCACGGGTTTAGTATGGAGGGCCGGGGCGCCGCTCGGTTTTCCCCCCTCCTCCCCTGCCGCTTGCTTTGGGATATTCCGCTCTCGCTGCATCGCCGTGTCACTCCCACGCCTTTGCGTGACGCAGATCCTGGCGTGGGCGGCAGCGAGCGTGGGAGGAATACCGAGCGGGGCGGCGGCGGCGAGGAGAGGCCCTCTGGGGTGGGGTGGGGTGGGGGGCGGGGGAGCGCACCTAAAAACAGCCCCAGCGAGAACAGCATACATGGATACACATTATATAGAAAGCAGCTCCATGTCACTTTCGTTCTTATTTACTGTATGATTATTTATGATAATGTCGCAATTACAGTGCTACTTTAAGAACGCATTTGCGCGCAGGCTGATCGCTACCTCAAGCGTCGACTCCTGTTCTCTGATGTTTCGGATGAGCCTGGTGATTGGAGTTACTCTCTTCACTCTATAAACCGTTACACCACAATCTTAAGCGTCAAATAACACAGCCCAAATCTGTGGGTGTCTGGAGGGTGAATTCTACTGCAGTATAATAATTTACATGATCAAAATGACAAAAAGTTTGATAGAGCACCCTGCCTGCAGGCCCCCTCCAAAGCAGAGGTTTCTGGAATTGCCGATTTCTTCCTAATATGGCCTCAGAGTCTTCCTTGTGTTAAATAAATCCTTGAAGACAGGCCGATCTCCTTCATGCCGAGCGTTCAGGTAGGATGACACATGGGTGGTTTCAGAGAGCCCCACTGCTCTGCAAACAGCACGTCTGCGTGATGTTTTGACAGCTGATCTGCTGGAACATCACTGCACTGTGTAGGTTTCTCTCT
>JAODKC010000001.1:51419908-51434051 GCA_026777985.1 Mormyrops attenuatus | reverse complement strand
CCCCCCAATTACCCCCCCCCCCCCACACACACTGTTTCTTTTCACAGTGACTGAGGGACAGTGGCACCTTATCACAGAGCTGTGTATCTCTGAAAGACTGGGGGGAGGGGGGGGGGTTCCATTAGTCCCACATGCAGGACGCAGGCGCACTGAACTCCAGGGTACCTGCACTCCCACGCATGCTGATTCAATCACGAAGCCGCCATCACACATCCAGGGGCATGGACCTCGGCTCTGTGTCCGCATCCCAGCCGGAATGCCTCCTGGGTTCCTGTATTCCAGAGCTGCTTCTCCTCACGTCCCAACGTCAGGGTCGAGTGTCTGTCTGTCTCAAAACATGTCATGTTTTAAAACAAAAACACCCAAAATGATCAGTTTGCCTGTATGAGGGGTTCAGAAATTTAGGCAAATCAAGCAAACAGGATTCACCCAGGAGACATGTTTCAGTCTGTGATGCACATAAACACTCCCTGCTTCCAAGTTCCCTGCTTGCTTTGCTGTGCTCCTGACCTGGTGTGGAGATTATTCAGGAGCGAAGGTCCCTTCAGCTTCCTGTCGCCATGGGAGATGGCAGGAAATGCAGTGAGAGAGGGGTGTGGCTAAAAACACTGAGACAGCCTGACCATCGTGGCTATATTTAGGAATCAGAAGACCTACAGCAGACGGAGACGAGGGAGGCTGCTCTCTCATGCCCAAACGGGGAGTTTGTCTCCCTATATTAACCTGCAAAATACAGCATCCAATGCATCTATCAAATCACTGATACGTTTTTTAAACTCTATTTAATTTATAGCTAAATTTAAACTCTCTAAAGTAAGCATGGATACAACGATGGAAAGTAAATAGTGGTAAACAAGACTGGGAGAGAGAGTCTGAAGTGACACTCTCAGAGTAGGAAGAGCAGGCTGTGGAGTCCTCTATTTAAACAAGAGATTAAGAACATCCGTCCCTCAAGTCATTCTGGTGTGGGGATTTTATTGTTTGTGCTTAGAAATATGGTCTTCATGAGAGCTTGTTTCCCACCATCTTCTGCCTGCAGGATGCGACCTTGTTGTATGAAGTGGTGTCATATGGAGACCTGAAGAGCAGCACGTGGGCAACATCTGAGGCGGTACGTCATACTGGCTAACGGAGGGCACAGACCACACACCATGATGGACCTCACCTGGGCTTCATGATGGGATGTGGAGCATCAGCGTGACACTGACTAGTGTGACAGAGATCCAGTGCAGTGCCAATGCAGTTCGTGCTTCAGCTTATTACTGCATACTGCTCTTCCCAGGAAAACATCCTTAACACATATGAACCAACACTATTACACTCAGATTGAATGCAAATTAGGAACAGCATCAGGTGGACAGTGTAGGCACTGACGCTGGAGCTTACGCGTATGTTTGATTTATTTAACAGATACTCTTATCCAAAGTGACATAATATTTTTTGGAGAAAGTAGGGTCAGAGAGTCCCTGGAGCAATCAAGGTGATGGGCCTTGCTCAGGGGCCAAAGGTGAAATAACTGTGCTGAGTCTGAGATTTTAGCCAACAGTCACAGGTATAGCGCCCTAACCTGCTGAATCACACACCCCCATAACATAATTGATGTATGTATGTATGTATGTATGTATGTATGTATGTATGTATGTATATATATAGGTATGCATATATATGTATGTGTGGATGGATGGTTGGATGGATGGATTGATGGATGGCTGGGTATTTACAGATTTACAGATGAAGGATAGATCTAGCCAGCTGTCTAGACCCCCTCCCATCTGCCCAGGCCCATCATAAATTTGTACGTAAGTGCCGGTAGAGCAAAGAGATACAGGCTGTTGCTGAGCAAGGGAAGATGCCAGATGTGTGTTTACAGATGCAGGTGACCAAGGTCAACAAGTAAACATGTGAAGGTCCCTGCGGATGCTGCTGTCGGATGCATTATCCCAGCACTCCAGTGTGTTTCAAGCTGCATCAGTGCTCTCCATCCCACTGGAAGTGCAGGACTTCTATGCACACCTGTCCTCCTGGACGCCGGAGTCCCACTTGTTCAGCCAAAATGAGCCCACATGCTATCAAGTTCTGGTCCAGTATCTGTCCACATTTCTGCCAGCTGGACAAGGAGGCAAACATCAGCACCTTTCCCTGGATGTTTCTGTGAAGATTTCCGTGGCCGGATCTGTCCCTTTCCTGCTTCCCTGGCCCGGAATCTCAATGAACCCTAGAGATTACAATTGCATGCCTCAGTACCCTGTTTACTGCACAAGGAACCGTACATCTCAAATTCTCATTCTTCATATAAAATATCAAAACCTACTGGGAGGAGGCTGTGTAAGCAGCTTCAAAGTAGCAAAATGCTCTTTCAAAACAGACCTTGCCAAGCTCCCAGTCCCCCAAATACACAGCCATGTTCATTTACATTTCTGTGTGAGAAACTTCACAGATCGCTTCAGGCAAAACCTCTTTTTCTTGGGGGGGGTGTCTAATAGATACACAAATTGCCAAGGAGCCCTAAAAATAATAGCAAAGGCAACAGAGGATACATTATTCAGCTAAAAATGAGTCAAACTCAAATGTGAGAATTTGAACCCAGAACATGTTTAACCCCTGAAAACAAATATAAAATGACCAAGCACCCTGCACCAATAGCTTCGGGGATAGGCTCTGGACCTTGTGTAGGTGAAGCGGGCATAGAAAATGAATGATGGAATGGATGAATGGATTCTGACAAAGCGAGGAAAGGATACATTAAGTGTAATGTATATAACAAACACGCTGTACTGTGCTGCTGATTTGCAGCGGGAGGAGAGCAAGCCTTAGCTGGAGCCACCTGTGACTCCCCCAATTCCCCTCCACCACAGATCCATCTATATTTAACTGGATAATTCATGAAACGTGACATTATAATGAGGTCGCTGCTGGTCACTCACGAATCACTTTGCAAAGCAAGACAGACAGCAGGGACAAGAGCACGTTAAGGTGCTGCACTGTGTCATGTGACCACAGTCGGCCTGCCACACGCACTCGCTGTTTCCAGCATTTTCTGTGGAAAATGCAGCCTGTGTTATCATGGTGATGAACCAAACAAAGTAAGAGGCCTTTTCCCATGTACACAGCGCGCAACGACTCACGGCAGTCAGGTGGTCAGGGAGGCGGGGGATGGTTCACTCCCGCTGGATCACTTGTACGAGTTTTTCCACTAGAAGGCATTGAGGCTGGCATAGCTACAGTGCCAATGACATTCCCCGGTGACAGGCTCTGCTGGAGCTACAGCCCACCCTGGCCCGGCCCCCCATTCTCCCCGCCCACATGGCCCCACCCCACCCCTCCCATCCCCTCGCACTCTCTCGCATGCATTTGCTAGAGACACCCTGTTATTGAGCAGGTAGCCTGCTGTGCCTTACTGCTGTGTGCCACACACCCACGTGGAGCCAGGGCTGCCCGTCAGTGTGTGTGCATGTGTCCGCGTGTGTGTATACATGTGTTTACACGTATGCTGTGGATTGAAAGGGAGCTATGCTCTCTACGCAGCACCAAAAGTGTCACATGCATGTGCTGTGAAGAGAGTACATGCATCTGTTTTTACGTTAGCGTCCCATGTGAGGACCAAACGTCGTAACAAAGTGCTGTACCTGCGCGTTCACACAGAGCGTACTGTGGGCAGCGTGTGCGTGTGTGTGCCGCGAGCCGTAGGCGGACCTCAGCCTCTGCGTGCATCTGTGTGAGAGCGTGTCAATGCATGAGCTCACAGCGTGTGCGTGCGTGCACAGCCAGGCGTGCACGCGTGGGAGTCTTTCTCCAGGAGGGGACAGGCAGGGACCAGAGCCTGCATCTCATAAAGCCTCATAAAGGAATGTTCCGGTGAACTTTCCCATGATTCCTGAAGGTCACTCCCTCTGTGGAAATAAAAATAAGCTTCCGCTGGGGCTGAGGTGGCCCTGCAGAAGGCGCCCCCCCCCACTCTGACTGCTCCAGCCGCACTGTTTCTGGTCCCTGCTGTGATCCATCTTCTTTAAACCAACATAAGCAACCCTTGAGAGGAGGATTTATGAAGATTAACACCAAGTAGAGCCTGCTTTAAGCATTTCAGGTTCTAAATAAAACCACATTGGGAATATTTTATGAAAGAGTTGAGGATGCCCCTCGCACCCTGGGTTCCCCGGGACACACTCCAGATAGGAGTGACCCTGAGCTGAGATCTGTAGTGTCTCTCTGACTCACCCCTTCCTGCAGGCAGGAGCCCTGGGGGGTGGGGGGGCGTATGCAGTTCAGCGGATGAGGCGCTAGCTTCCAGATGTGCAGCTGCTGTGGTGCATCACTCCAGCCCCACTGTGTGGCTACGTCACGCATGCTGCGCTCTGGATAAATGTGTGCATATCTGCTGCACTCCATGTTTTTAAGGAAGAGGCTTAGCTGTCTGTGCTAAGGTGCCTCAACCGTCTGTACCAGCCAGGACAGCACAAATCTCACACACCTAATCATGGAGCTGCCCCCCCAGCCCTGCCCCCCATCCTGGGTTAAGTGTCCGCAGGCAAACAGCCAATCAGGGGCCTTTAACAGCTAACCCTACGGCCCTACAAAAGAGGATGAGGCAAAATGGCCAAGGGTCACAGGGTGCTGGATGCGTCTCGGACACAGATGTGTCAGCTGACTGGACAGGCAACCTCAGGCAGCGTAAATGATTTTCATGGCTTCATCAATTTCTAAGCAATATGAGATGATGCGTAAGGTCAGGCCTATGCATACATATGTGTCAATGTCATTCCTTTCAGGGAACAAAAACAAGCAATTGACCCACTTATCTCTGTGAAGGCAAATGAAAACTCAGTTTGCTTCTCTGATGCACTAAACTTTTTTGGGCTTAGAATCAGTAGAAAGATGTTTTCATCGTTTACCAGACGGTGAGGAGAAAGCCAGGCTCCACTGAGAATTAGCTCCTCCCACTCACCCACCCACCCACAGAGACATTACTGGTGCTTTCTCAGAGCCCTGCGGCTGTCAGTCAAACCACAGCGTATTGGCAGCCTGGGGGCTCCGTCAGATTCACATTAGGCACCGGCTTGCGTGCGCGGAACAGCTCTTCTCAGCTGGCATCTATAAATACTCTGCAGCCAGCATTGCACACACATGCATTAACTGTCCTCGTTTTCAGGTTAGTGGAGGCTCACTCCTTAACAGGCATGCAGTGAAGGTTCTTTGTGGGATGGGGCTGGGGGTACATGGTGCTGTGGTGCCTGTCCAGCTTCAGGGACTTCTCCGTAAGCAGCATTACTGCAGTGACTGTGAATGGGCGCTGGCCATTAAGCAATAATAATAATAATAATAATAATAATTAGAGCAGGCTTAAGCTGTTAGGGCCTGGACAATGACCAGCAGGCTGTGGTTCCACACTGCTGAGGGAGAATCAGTCCTGACTTCCTCCAACAACAACAAGACATGATGGCGCAAGATGATGGTACATGAGAGACTGTAGCAGATGCTCTGACTGCCGTCCTGCATGCTTCTCCCTGTTTTGCTGCCCCACCTTCCATTTATCACCATTATTATTGTTATTATTTTTATAACTGACTCACCAGACTGCCCCCTACAGTTCAGCACAGTGTCCGGTGTTACCTGTCAATCATGCGGGTAAACATGGCGCTGTAGGGAGGGGGGATCCATGGGCAAGTCTGTCGCGAGGTGCTGTAGCCATCTTCAAGAAACGAGAATGCCCCCACCCATGGAAAGCTCCCTCCCCAGCAAAATAAAGGCTGAAAAACACTTAAATACTATAATCTAGATCATCTATCTTTAAACAGGGTAGGAATTCAGATGTCGCATGCTCTGTATGGACCGAGATACAGCGGTGTAACGTGGAGTGATGAAGCCGGGCTGGACTGCCGCTGCGAGACGCCGTGTTACTGTAATGGAACAGGAAGTGGTGACAGTGACATAAAGGCACATAGGCACAGCACCTACTCACGGGGAGGTTCCAGCCTCATGGTGGCACACACATACACCACCTGGAGGACCGTGGCATTGAAGAGAGTGAGCAAAAGAAGAAAGCAGCCCAGTGAATGAAGAGTGCAATGGTCACGCCGAGTCCTTGGACGTGTTTTAAAGCACAGGGAAATGTGGGGTGACACAACATGTGGATGGATGGCTTGGTGAGAACAGCGATGCTCCTGCAAGAAGGAGAAAAGCCAGGGATGTTTCTGCTGGCTGGCATTGACACTTAATAACAGCTTGTTGGGTTTGTGGTGGTGGTGGGGGGATTTCCATTGAAACAATGTCTGTATAAACATTATTCACACTTCAAATGCAGCAAGTGTCAGTGTCGGCCAACATGGCATGGTCTGCACGTTACTGAAACATTAACAGAGACATTCCTCTCGCCGGCTGGGTGAGAGCCCAGCTCCCAGATACAAAGCCAGCAGATTAAGCACAGTGGTGACGTTTGCGCTTCCTGAATGGTTTGACAAATGCTCACTCTGAGCATCCCAGAGCCGTGGGGGTAATAAATGAATAAGACAACAGGGAGGCCTCTCTTCTCTCCCAAGGGAATTAAACACTTACAGGCCTGTGCATCTGCTTCCTGCAGGTCCTGCACTTCCTGTGAGTCCTGCACTTCCTGTGTGCCCCGCACATCCTGAATTTTGCAGAGCTCCCTCACTTCCAGCACTTCTTTCCTTCCTGTGAGTCCTGCACTTCCTGCATGCCTTCACATCCTGCATTTCCTCTCTTTGTGCTCGTGTCACCTCTGCAGTGTTTACCCGACACAGTGCCTGCATATCGATCAGTAATATGTCTCAAAGATGAAGCTGAGTAACTCGCCCGCTTTGAAGTGCCGGTAATGAGTAAGGCCTCATTACCTCAGACAGTCCACGTTTTTGCTCCCTCCCAGCTCCCAGCAAATCAGGAACACAGAATACCTGGTACAGGTGCACTGGGAGCTGAGTGGAAGCAAAAAACGTGGACTGTCCGGGGTTCCCCAAGGACTGGGTTGGGAAACACTGCCCTGCTGCACATGATCCACAGAACAAGGCGGATGGGTTCCTATCTTCAGAGACCTCATGCACTGCTTCTCTCTCTGACAGGCTCCACTCACCTCTGGTCCCGGTTAGCCATGAAAGCAGTTCACATGTATGTGGCGTGAAGCATTTCACTACTGTTAGATGCAGCCAGAAAATTATTTATGCATACAATCATACATTTAAGTGACTTTTCCCCAAATGACCCAGGCTGACACCTCTCACAGCGATGCGTACTCTGGCTTCCAGGCCCAGATCTCATTCCTACTGCTGCTCCACATGCAAGTTGATGGTGAACAGGTAACTCAAGCTGCAGCAGTTGGCTCCACATCTCGCGCAGCTTGCTGCTGTAAACACACCACACACGTGGCCAACATGTGCCAGGCACAATGTGGGCATTTGGATACAGGGTGACGCTCTTCATTTTCCCCGCCAGAGGTACGAGGCCTCATCTAGCAGCCAGAGTCACGCTCCCAGGAGAGCGCCGTGGCTGCTGGCTACACGCGTGATGTAGTGCTCGTGTCCTTGCCTCAGAGTTGTGTTTTAACTCCCACGTAACAACATCAAACGGCCTATGCTGGATGACAGATCTTGTTGCGTTGAGCAGTGAACATGGTCTCACAGAGAGCATAATCGCTATACCTTAAGTTTACCACTATCAGGTAAACTGTAAGATTCATTAGTTTGTCTCTGTGGGATCTGCTGCTGTTTCAAGGTGTTCCATTGCCCTCCTTGAAGACGAGCTCTGAAGTTCCGCCCATGTCACTTTTAGATAACCGCTGCCCCCTTGTGTTTGCTTTCAGAAACATCACAGCCATAAAACGGCTCTCTGGGGAAAGCCTCCGAGCAGCTGTCTTTCCAGCTGAAAGTACAGCGATGCTTTCGGCAAATTTCTTTGCCGTTTAGGAACTATTTTTGCATTTTGAAAGGGAAAACTTTAAGGCTTTCCTGCTATACTGACATGTTTTAAACAACATTTTTAATAGTGAGAGTCAGATTAACACAGATAGTGTTTGGTCAAGAAGTTGGCTTTATTAAAACAATCTTGATTCCTTTTCCATCTTTCCGCACCGTCATATTGACATCACGGTAACACATGTAAACAGCGATCATGTTTCTAGAGGTTTGAAAAGGCCACAAAACAGCATACAATAAGCCAAAGGCACACCAAACTGGGTACACACAGTGGTGGGGACTCCGGAGTGGCAGGTATAATAACGGTAAGTCCACCCCAGTTACCAGTACAGTGTGCGGTGTTCAGTGATCTCTGCTATACTTTATGTAGTCGCTGAAATGCATTAGAAGCATACTTACATGTGTGCAGCATAAAGCTGGGGGTTTCCCTGTTGGACAGAACCTGCCGGCCACCTTCGCAGGGCCCAGTTGTATTTACAGCATTTTTATTTGTACATTTGAAGTATTTAGAGGCGTCGCGTTGTTTAAGAAAAGGCCGGCGATAATTTCACATAGATGAGGCACTTCTGCGTTTTCACTCGCAGGCTGCGAAAGCGCGACGAGTACAAACGCGTAGCATTGCTCCTCGCCAGTCAGACCACCCGGAGTTTGCAGGTACGGGCAGGAGCCCTGGCCTGGGCGTGACGCACTCTGTGCAGAGAAGACCGTGTGTGGGACACACCAAGCCAAGCTCTGCTGCTCCTGCACTCTTACCTGGTACGGCGCCACAATGAAACCCTCATTATGATCCCTCAGGTAGATGGCAGAGGGGGGCTGAGGTCACCAATCAGAAATCTGCAAGCTAGATCTCCCCTCAGCCTCGAGTGTACAGTGTTTGCTTATTACTGGTCACTCGAGGGTAAAATTGAGGGGGGATTTGCCCCCTCTGGGATAGGACTGAGGTTTGCCACAGTATGGTCATTGTCAGGAAGGGGAATGCGCTGGTCAGAAACTGGGGAGGGATGCCTTTGCTCCTGGGGGGGCTTCTGCTGTTCCTGGGACATGCCAGGGCCTTTGGATGGGTGTGCATGCGACGACTTATCAGCAGGATTGGTGGAAAGCCCATCATTCGTTTTCTACAACAGACATGCACAGAAAAGGCAGAGTGTCACTGAACAAAGTGATATGGATTGGCTATCTAAGGAGACAAAGGAAATGGTGATTGACGTTGATATATCATGGCTTTGTTGTTCTGGGAGGTTATTGAAGTTATATAAACCACAGTTTATGGGCACCTTATAATGCACAATAAAAATCATATTAAAATCCTGTAACTTTCATTATATTAGGTACACCTGCCTGGCACCAGGTAGGACAGAACAGGCCGAATTCTACAAGGCCTGGATTCAACATGTACCTGATAAAGTTAGCTGGCGAATGCGTAACTGTCACTGATAAGAAGTTAAAAGCCAAAGTGACCAGAATCCTGCGAGTCTAAGAGAGAGAGAAAACCCTCCTCACCTTTCTGCAGTCCAGGGTGGAAAGCATGAAATTAGAGGGATGGAGAGGTCAGTATGCCAGGTCCCACCTTTACAAGCTCCCTCCACAAACCCATTAGAGCACAACCCGCGGCACAGCCCTAACATGACAGACAAGGTGGGGCTCCGGAGTACCTGGAGGGGCTGGATCTCAGTGGTGGGGCTGTTCTTTGCAATGGCAACCATCTCTTGGATCTGGTAGATGGCAAAGGTGATGGTGACCCAGGGTGAAGACGACAGCACCCAGGCGGGCTTGTTGACATCCTCCTGTTCTTCCTGGTGCCTCGTCTTCCTGACGGGCAACCGGCAGTCGGGACGGGGACCCAGCGAGTCGGAATGGTGCTGCACCAGATCGATGGTGGCAATGGGGACCGGGCTGGAAGGTACGGGAATGTTCTCTGCCAGCATCTTGTCCTCTGAATGGGAATAAATGAGAAGAATAAAGGTCTCTGAATTTTCTGATGCTCACTGCTGGGGTCCTGGATGTTCCCCTGAATGCATGCTGCTGATGGTTCTATCATCAGGCAAGAACATCAACTTCCACTCAGCAGCAGCCTTCTGAAGTCCACCATCTACTGGTGTACACTGGTGGGGAGGCACAGGTGAGGGCGGTGGGTCTCACACAGGAGCATACCTTTGTCCTCGCTCTGCCCCGTAAGACACTGGATGAAGGAGAAAAGGAGGAGGATCACAAGGGAAGCCATTCCCAGGCCTCGGAAGGTCGCTGGTGCTCCTAAAATATGGACGGACACACACACACAGACACACATGGCATTGTGATTGGGTCAGAGGTGAACCAAAGCGAGAGGCTAAGAAGGTTCAGGAGGTGCAGTGAGAACTGAAACTTCACACTTCACTTTGTTGGAATAATCAGCAGCTACACCTTTATTCACAGGTCAAGCGCAATTTTATGTTAAGAACAAAATGGGGGGATAGGTAACCGCAAAAAAACAGAAAAGTTGAGAAACATTTAAAAAAACATTCATACCAAAGTACTTGACAAAGACCCCGCCCACCATGGCCCCACAGCCCCGCCCCAATCCCAAGTGCAGGCCTTGCAGGATGCCTTGGGCGGAGGTGCGAAGGGCGGGGGGCACTGCCGCGCTCAGGTACGAGATGCAGGCTGCCCATACCAAGGCATGTGTCACACCTGCCAGAAGATGGACACACACACACAGATACAGAGACACGCATAGTTCATATATTCCTATCATTGTGGGGACTTTCCATTCATTTCTATTTACATAACCCTAATCCTAAATATGCCTAACCCTTACCTAGCCCTAAACTTAACCATAGCTAACTAAACAAAGTACAAAATTTTTGGCAATATTTTTAAAAAATTGATGTTTAAATTGTGTGGAACTGAAATATGTTGTAGGGTGGACGGGGAGGTGGTCAGTGATCCTCCCTGACAGGGCAGGGGGTGGGGGTGGTCAGCGACCAATAAAAACAGAAGGACAACAAATATATTCACATTTCATTTCTTACTTTCTCCATTTCTCAGGCACTCCCTCATGTGGTCACATGGTCACGCATCAAACTTAAGCTTAGCCCGGGGCCGAGGGGCATTCACATACTAGCCGAACACGCTGCCTTACTCACCATGTTACGCTTCTGTTACTACGGTGACTGATGTGCTTCAAATCTGTTCATTTAGACGTGACAGAAATAAAATCAAAGAACATTTTTCTCATAACTAGAAGGATTTGTGATGTGAGGCCACAATCTGAGTGTGCTTGACTCTACGACAGCTAAGAAAACAGATATCTGTATGCACAGCATGCAAATAAGAGACACACGGACACAAACACTAGCCTCGCCTCCTCATCCTGGCCCAGAGGGCGGGGGCACCCACCCGGTTTTCCCTTTCCCCGCACATGCTCTGATGCGATCATCTGACTGTGTGCCAGTGAGAAACAGAGGGGCAGAGCCCTGTGCCTGATAAAAGATGCCTTAAACAAACACACACGTGTTCCGGTGCTTGGAGGCCTGGCCTTAAAGTCAAACAAGCCTCGACCCACCCTAAACTTCAACAGGAGTGGCTGTGGCCCAGTTACCTTGGAGCACTTCCATGGGAAGCACGATCCAGGCATTCTCCAGGTAGGAGATGTACAGGTAGCGGGCCGTGTTGCAGCCCAGGCCGATGTACAGAACCCTGCAGAGGAAGCAGAAGCATGTCATTATTATTCCTGTTCGGCAAACTGCCTGACATATAGCAGCCTCAGTACAAGAGCAAAATCTACTTTCTGCCTTCACAATACACGTCAGATGTCTGCAAGGCATGTTATTTGTCGAAAAAGTTTGTCTGGACAGGAGGTGGCACAGTGATTTAGGATCTAGATTCTGCAGGTCTCAGTTCCTGGGGATACTTGATTTTCCCCCTTAAATGAAGGAACTCTTGTTACAGTAACATTAGGAGCTGGGAAAAAGGATGAAGCACTAATCTGTAAGCTTTCGGTTTTACTCTGGAAAAAGAAAATGTGACAAAAAAACAAACAAAAAAAGGAAAAAAAGAAAAACAGGAGCACTGAGCTGTAACAGGGCTGAGCTTTTCCTTGTACAATGGAAAACCTTCCGTAACCTTCTGGAACACAGTGACATGTTCATACGCTCGTTAATATTTAGCCACAGTGTGTCAGAGCAGGAGAATGAGACGTTACTTTTGTTTTCCTTTACGTATTTATTGTCTTTTCACTAGGGCTGCACAATATCATATTGTGATATAATTGTGATTATATGCCGCATGCACAATAATCACTAGAGCTTTAGATGACGGGTGTAAACATTTGTCTGGATGCCAGCTTTTTGGTACTATACAGACATTTACTTATGCCCACCGTTTGATAAGCAGATTTGTAATACGCCTAAAATATTAATTTTAGGCTTATTCTGATGCCCAAAAGTTAATAATTTGTATAATTTCAGAGTATCCTTATGTTTATTAAATTCAGCTAGTAGGACACGTCACATTCTGCTGTTTTCATAGATCATGGAAGCGATAAGCACTGAAGTGGCGGTGAAGAGAGAGACAGCTCAGCAGACACAACATGTTTTAAAAGAGGAGAAATTGTGGATAAACAAGGCAAAAAAAAGCATCGATGTTGTTGCGGTACTTTTTGCAGTTTAAAGACTGACCATAAGGATACACCAAATTTATACAGATTACTAACCTATGGGTGTCTCATTAATGTTTTAGGCATAGTACTAATCTGCTTACCAAACTGTGGGCATAAGTAAATGTCTGTATAGTACCAAAAAGCTGGCATCCAGACAAATGTTTACGGCTGTTATCTGAAGCCCTGGTGATTATTGTGCATGCGCCATATAATCGTGATGTGATATTGTGCAGCCCTAATTTTTACTTACGTTATCCTTTGTTGTATTTCTTTCAATAAAGTTCCATCTTATAAACAAACACCAGTGGCTTAATGGTTAGGGATGCGCACTTGTAATTGAAAGATTGCAGAGTCGATTCCCCGACCAGTAAGGCACCACTAAGGTACTGCCCCCAAGCTCTGCTCACCGGGCGCTGAATTCGCTGCCCCCTGCTGTCACATTGTCACATATGGGTTAATTGCAGAGAACACATTTCGGTGTTGTGTGCTGTGGTGTGTCAACAATGACAATTAATCATTAATTAAAATTCTAATTAATCACTAAATTCTAATACTTGCCTCAAAATCTCCAACTTTCTAGGCACACAAATGGTTCCTCAACCAAATTGTGCCTGTGAAAGGAATTACGTTACACAGCCTCATCACTGCTGTGCTGCAATGTGACGATCTGTTTGAACTACCCGCAGTGCTGGCCAACACATAGGCAGTTGTCTATGGCGTTATCTTCTGAGGGGGTGTTGACTATGCCAGCTGGCGGTGAAGTTTGCCTCAGGCCTCACATGAGTTTCGACCAGTAGCTACAACCCACCTCAAATGATACTGAGTTTTATCTTTGACCCGGGCTAGGCTGTAAACCTGAAAGGGCATCCTGGCAGGTGCCCAGCCCACGTAGAGCCACTGGGCGGCCTGTCCTTCCCAATTACTCAAGCAGTCTAGCCCAAACCCTGGAGTGCTTTTTCCAGCATGGAATGCTCTTGTGCATGTGCCACCTTCCCAGAAAACATATGTCATCAGTGACCAGATGAGCGTCTGTGCCCAAGGGGGCTCGCTCCTGACACAGCCCTCTCAAATGTCACCTGCATGTGTGAGATGCATCATGGGGCCAGTCAGATGCTAGAACAGGCCAAAAAGTAGAAAATGGAAGGCAGATGCTTTCTGGAAGCTTCTCCCTGGTGAGGCTGGAGTAACACAGCCATTTAGAGAACATTCATGGGTTTGAAGGTCTCAGATCCTCTCTAAATTAGGAGACATCAAAAAGCAGATCTGGGTACTAGCAGGAGACGAAACAAGGATGCAGAGCAAGACATCATGCCAACAATACTCAGCAGTAAACCCTAATCCACCTAAACCTAGTCCTGTTTTCGGCATAAACAGATTAGCCGAGGCTCTTAAATAACAACCAAGTTTTTTAGGATCAATGGTGTTACAGTAAAAATACCTTAATCCAAAGTAATAACAGACACACATTAACATGCAATGACATTTTCCGCGCCCGGGGGGGGGGGGGGCGGCGGCCGCCGGGCGGCGCGCGGGGCGGGGGGGGGGGGCGGGGGGGGGGGGGGGGGGGGGGGGGGGGGGGGGGGGGGGG
>JAODKC010000001.1:51407095-51419882 GCA_026777985.1 Mormyrops attenuatus | reverse complement strand
TCATGTTCCAATACTTTGGCTCACTTGAAAAACTGGGGCTTGATAGAAAATGTCTTATGTTCTATGTTGTCTATGACAAACTAACCTCTGTGATTCTCCAAAAGCAGCCAAAGCAGGTCCCGGTAGTGGAAGGGCTGTGGTACGGTGCTGGGAGCCTCGTCAGGGCTTGCCTCTGGGGATGGCACGTTCCGGGCCACCTGGGGCATCTCCATCTCCCGCTTCTTCCCCTCGTCTTCCTCCCGCTCGTCTTGCTTCCCAACGTCTGGCAGGCTGCCACCGCCGGCACTGTCGAAGTAGAACTGGGTGGCCACCAGCAGGGCGGCGCCCATGAGCACCCCGAAGACGATGAAGGCGATCTGGTAGTTCTTATTCTCAAGCAGGCTGCAGTTGGGGTCCTGCCCAGCAGGTCGGATGTGCGTGTGGTCGATCCAAATGCCTACGCAGAGCATGGCTAGGCCCCAGCCTAGAGAGCCCCACATACGCTGAAGCCCATAGCGGTCCCGGTGCCGGCCCAGGTACTGCAGGGTGACTGTGTCAACAATAGTCACTGCTGGTGCACTGAAGAACTCGCCGATGATGACTAACAGCAGGATCAGAAGAAAGATACTCTCTACTTGGTCCTCATTGTAATGGATGCTGGGCTTGGCAGTGGTCGTGGTAGCCGGCCTTGTGGATGTTATCACAGATACCGTTGACACTGTGGATGCTGTCACAGTTACCGTCAACCTCGTGGTCGTGGTTGCAGGCAAGGTGATGTGGCCATGGACAGGGGAGAGAGCAGAGGTATTGTGGGCAGGAGAAGGTGACCTGGTAGTCATGTTGGTGCTGGTGGTGTTGGGGCCGAAAGTACTTTGGGAAGCCCGGGCTGTGGTCAGCTTTGTCGTACTCATGGGAGCAGCTGAGGCGGGCGGGGGCCCCGAAGAGACTTCCGGGATGCCGGAGGTGTTCCCCTCAGCTCCTCTCTCAAATCTAGACAGCCTACTGAAGTTAGACATGTGTTCATGCGGGGATGGGGTGAAGACGGCCGCAAGGTCACGGTGATGCCTGGAATGGTTGGCAGCTGAGGACCCCGTGGTGTTGGGAGGGGCCCCCGCAGGAGGGCCCTTCAGCTCACAGGTGGCGTCAGCGGGCCTGACAAAGCCAATGCCGCAGTTGAAGACAAGCCAGCACAGCACTGAGAAGAGCAGTACCACCTTGCCTTTCTTGAAGTGGTCAGCCACTACACCCCAGAAGGGGGCGCTGCAGAACTCAATGAAGTAGCGGATGCCCACCAGCAAGCCGCTCTGGGTGGGTGTCATACCCAGCTGCTTGTAGTAGACGGACAGCAGTGGGTGCAGTGAGCCATATGCTGCATAGAAGAAGAAGTAGAAGACCTTGGAGATGAGCAGGTGGTTGTCAATGCGAATGCAGTTCCTCTCCAGGCAGTCGGGGCTCAGCGGCTGTGGGGGCTCTGGGCTCTCGGCTGTGGGGCTGGCTGGGCTGGACCCAGGGCCCCCTAGGTCCATCACTTTGTCCAAGGTCAGCGTGTTGAAAGGCTCAGCCAGGACATATCTCCTTTTCTGATCCTCCTCATCGTCTGTCAGGATTGCCACTCGGTCGTCGCTGGCCATGGCGCTCAAGAATTAACGCTGCTGAAAATGAAGGAACACTTGGGAACCAAAATATACATTCGCAATACAGGTTTAATGTTAGTATACTTGTGGCTTATAACCAGCTTAGCAAACTTCCTTTAAAGGCCTGGTTAAGAGAAGTAAAACAAGATAACCTAACCTAAAAGTAAACAGACAAATAACGACACGCATTCAAATCCCATTTGGTGCTAACCCAGGGCGCTGATGTGAACATCTTTCCGTCCATTTATTGTCAAGGTAACGGGGGGGCGCGATCGGGTCCTGTTCCGATTTTGGGCCGACATTGACTCGGCAAAACACAGACATGGAATCATTTACGACGGGAGGGGGTATAAACGCTGCCGATACTGAATAATTCATGCCGGGAAGCGTCTGGCTTCATGGCATCCTTTCCGGACCGCGCGGTGACAGGGCATGCGAAGAGGAGCGGAACCTACCGGACTGGACCCGCCGGCTCGCCTGAAGGGCACCTCGGCACCGCGACCCCTCCATACAGAAACCGCCTCCGCCCTGATGACAGCCGCCTTTCTTACAGCCGCTTGCGCGTTTGCGGAAGTTTTGTGAGGCTCCGCTCGCTCTTCTACGCCTTAAATAAACGACCGGAGCGGCGCTTACTCTCAGTTAATAAGCGCTTCGCAACCGCAAATGTGGCCGGGGCGCGTTATTATTAAAAGGCGGTGCGGCTTCCCGGCGCTCGGAGAGAACAATGAATCCCAAGCTTAACGGTAACAATGTACCCAAGGCGAGCCGCGTCGGAGACTCTCAGCACTTGCGGCAATAACACGCACAAAAATATCGGGGTACCAGCACTGACCAGCGGCAGGTGCCGGCGGCTCCTTCCTCACCTGCAAGTTAGTGGCCACTGTTTACTACTGGTTTATTTCGCAGGTAACTGGTATGACCCCGACGAAAAATCCCCGCATCATCTGGGAGTCTGGTCCGTCTCGCTGCTCGGTGCCCGCTCCATCCAAACCAAACCGGAATGAAAACCTCCGGCCGGTGGTGCTGACTCGCCCCTCCCGGGTTCAACGTGAAAGCGGATGCTTGTCCGGCAGCTGACGTCACTGCTTACCTGCGCACCAACAGCGGCATCGCGAGGGGTCGGACTGCGCAGCGGCGCGCCGCGCCGCCCCGCCCCGCCCCGCGGAGTATGTCCTGCGGCTGGCTGCTAGGTTGCGCTCCACAGTCAGGGAGACAGGCTGCGATTTTAGTGACAGATAAAGGGAGTCTCGCGACTTCTTTAGATACGATAAAGTTCGTTGAATCGTGGAGCGGTCAACGATAACATTTTCTTAAATTTTTTAAATATCTTTCTTTCTGAAGATGTTTTTTGTTTACGTATCAGATGTGTTTTGTACGATACGAACAAATAAAAAAAATCGCAGGCAACTATTTTAAACGTTTTATTAATTTTTATATTTATATATATTTTTTTACATGTACGTTAAATATAGGTATAACACATGTAATTCATAATACTGGTAAAAGATAATCCGTTTAAATGTATACGGGTATACAGATTAATCATACTCGTTAAAATATAAAAATTTCGACAAATACATAATAAAATTTAATACAATTCAATTTTAAATGTCTGGAATAAATCACGTTTTTAATACAATTACATTAAGTCAATCTGTCAGAAAAAAATGTGTTCAGTAATTAAAATTCTAAATTTTTTGTAAAAATAGGTTACAATTTCCATGTATTTATTTAGGTTTTTTGAAAATATCACATCAGAATACAACAGAATAACACGAAGAATCCTTAAAACTTACTTGTGTTTACCTGCTCAATAACATATCTGTGTATATATATATTATACCATATATCTTATACTTGCATGAATACTAATCTAATGTGTCAACAACTGCAGCACAAAAAGCATGATTAGACATTTTAAAAAACATATGAGGCTTTTTCTGAAAAAGGTCAGGCAAGAAATCACCAGAGCAGGACTGATTTCTGACTGGCACTGGGGCAGCTTCATGGTGGTGACTGCCGTCATGGGGACCATATGCAGATTCCAGGCCTATGTTGCCCTCCTAAGGTCAATTTCCCAAGCAACCTTCACACGGATTTTAGGAAGAAATGAGTGCAGTTTTACATCCTCACCCTATTTCCTAAACCACTCCCACTAATGACGCTATGTCAATCCAGTTAAAGAACGTTCTACATAATGTTATACATTCTACACAACACAGTTAGTTTCAGGCTTTTTCCTCTCACTCTGAACAGATATTATGGAAATGAATATGGACTCTTTTTGAGGATAATATTTGGTTTAAAATCCATATTTACACAAGAATATGATTATCAAATATGCACACTCTACATACAAAACTTTGCATATTTAGTTTGCATGTATGTATCTTATTTTTGCTAACCAATGTACTCTCAGGTACCTCAGCAATCCTGCCAAGTACTTTGCCCAGGAGTCATACAACAGAAGGTGAAAACTTGTGAGGGTTTCACCTCTGTCCTTAACTATTATGGCATCTGCTGCCCCTGAAACACAATGCAGCTCAGCACGGGCAGTGTGGTTGGCCATTTCTGTCAGAGGCCTGAGGTCTTCACAGAATGACAGGGCAGAACTAGACCCAGTGTTTAATGTCAGTTGAATCGATGTAAACTTAAAGGCCATGCATGCGCAGGAAGTCAGAAGGGAGCACAGGAAGTGCTCGCTGAAACGGAAATCGACAGTTATGCTTGGTTTATTGAAATACATGGTGTCGGGTTTCACAAGGCAGAACACCATGTGACACAGGCAGCACCAGGAAGTGGGAAGGACTACAGACGCCCCTGACTCAAAAGCGGCTTCCAACCCAAAGACTTAACATTCAGTCAAGTATCTTAATACTAATATGATGAACATTTCTTCCTCTACAATTTATAATTTCTTTTTAAAACCATTCGCTGAAAACCAATTTGTGTAAATCAACACCTTATCCTGACTGTAGAAAACACTTTATTAAAGCAAGCCCCCTTCAAAAGGCCGGTGTATGAAAGGTCCAAAAGATGGCTTACTGGCAAGAGGAAACCACTTGCTGCAGTTTGACCATGTCGTCTACAGCGAGAGAGGTGCCAGAACCTCCAGAACTGCCTGCAGGTGGGCCTGAGAGCGGTACGCGATTAGCCCACCCTTGTTCGCCCATCTATCAGGCCCCGTGGCCCCAGGTACAGGCTGGCTGTACAGCAGCTCGGGCTGCTCCTCCGGCCTCCCCTCCCGCCGTGCCCTCAGGCACTCCTGCAGGTCGGCCATGCCACCACCCATGGAGCACAAGATGGCATGTGGGGAGCAGCAGTCCCACCTGAAGGTGGTATCCTCTGAGAACACGTACAGGTCCACCAGGCCCAGTACCACACACAGGCTCTTGTAACCGGCGCCTGCTGCGTAATGCGGCTGGCCACCACAAACCTGAAGGATCGCCTCCTTCACGCGTTCCGTCTCTCCGGTGCTGAGAACCACAGACAGTGGCGCCCCCTGCTGATCAGGTGGCTGCACTGCAGAGTCTGTCGACAGCTGAAGGGAGTTGATGTTACATGAGCCTGACGATATCCCCCAATAGTACTGACCATTCCATCTGGGGACAAAGGGTAAAGAGTAAAATACAACATCACAGGGTAATGTTTATACTCTGGGCTGACAAACTGCCCTTCTGCTGCATGAGTGTGACCAACCTTTGGGTAGCGTCATCCAGAGAGGCAAAGGGCTGGTTGATGACGCCCATCACAGGAGCGCCAGAGTGCCGGTCATAGACCCCGATGAGCACGGTGACGCACTGCAGCCCCTGGCTATACACTCCTCCAGTCGGCACAGAGTCTCCCACTCCCTTGATGTACTGGAATGTGGAATCTGGGGTACAGACAGATGGATGGATGGTGAGCACCCCAGTTAGGGCCATGATGGCAGGCTGGGTGCCACGTCTGCCGGCTCTCCTCACCTATGGGGTCTACCCATACGCCAAGGTTGTCCAGGGGAATCTTGATGGCTGCGATCCCCAGATTGCTGACAGCCACGTCCAAATGTGCGGCACATGCAAGAGAACGGGCCGCCTCACCATTCCCACCCAGAACCGTGCTGAGCAGCGCCTCTGTGTCCTGCTCTGTGTCGCACACCTTCACCCGTATAGTCTCTCCTGGCAACAGCATTGGTCATCAGTGTGGCAGTGGGCACACCAGACAAAATCCACATCCTAAAAGCACCCAAGAAAATGGGCATACCCAGGCCGTTTGTGAATTCATTCGACTCCTCTCCAAAGATGTGGTTTTCAAGACCTGGGAACTGGAGAGACAAAAATGTTTTACCACTAAAAGCAAATACAGCCCTGAAACAAACCTAGAACCCTGTTCCTCAACCCAGGCCTCTACAACCCCCGCATTCCACCTGAACAAAGCAATCAAGAACACCGAATACCTGATACAGGTCTGTTGGGAGTTTGGAGGAAGCAAAAATGATACCTTCAGCTGAACCTGAGTATAAGAGACTCAGGAACCCCAGGAGGAAGTAACCCAGAACTTGGATGGCGCTGTCATTGTTCACGCATGGTTAGCCCCGATCAGAGTGGCAATTTCAGGTCCAGATAGTAAAACTCCAGACCAAGATTTTGTTCCAACTAGGGCTGGGGCAATTATTCGATGTAATCGATGATGTCGATTATAAAAATGCGTCGACGTGGAATTTTAGTGTCGACGCGTTGTGTAAAACTATGTAGATGTTTTGTAACTGCAATGCACTAAGTGATAAGCTATTGTATTGTATCGTATTGTAAGGGAAAGTACTTTATCCCCTTGGTAGCACGTTAACGCTGTCCTTTTAAGAATCGTGCAATAAAACAGTCTGCTGATAACTGAACTTTACCGTCCATCTGATGATCTCTTCGCCACTCGAGAGCTACAGTATATTTTATTTATTGAACCTGTGGCATGGTTTTCATTTACAATACAAAGTTATTCTGCTGATAAGCTGGCTAGTTGTTTTACTGCTGGCACTGTTAAAGCTATATCAGTTATAGACTGAATTCCGATAAAGTTTTGTCTAATATCGCCGGTGCCAGCAGTGGCCAATCATGTAGCACTTCTCTCATAAATAAGACAGCTCCTACCACCCTGCAAAAAGGAAATGTGCCACCCGTCCTGCCCCCCCGCGCACGAGGCAACATGGCTGCATACGGAGCCTCTGGAGAAACACGCAGCAAAAAAGGCTCACACGCGGTCGTCCAAAGTTTGGGAGTACTTCAGTCATGACACCTTTTCTGCACCTCTACTGTAGCTGACATTAATGTCGCTGTTTCAGCCGTTTAAATTTTCTGTTTACTTATTCTGTCATGTAAGAGTGAGTCAAAGTATCGTTTATGACTACCTTTACACACTGTAGCCAAAATCGTTACTTGCTCACTGAAGTAAGCTTAACTATAAGCTACCTTTGCTAGTGTTTGTTAAAAACATGATTCTCTAGTTATGAAATCATTCCATGTTTTAGCATCTATTTCAACATTAAAGTCAAATTGGTGTAATGAAATAATTAAGCAACTATTGCAGTGATTATTAACAGTCCTATGGAATCTCTTAAGATTTGCCTTTTTTGTTAATGCTCTAATGTGTAAGAAATGTTTTAATAAATTGAAATCTTAATGAGAATTTCAGATTGCGTGTGGGGGAGGGGGTGAATTGTATTAAATGAATAACTTGAAAATAATTGCTTATCAATAAATTTATAATCAGATCAATCGAAAAATTTGTTGCTAGATTAGTCGAATAATCGAAAAAACAATCGCTAGAATAATCATTTAAAGAATAATTGTTTGGGAGAGCACTTGTTCCAACCATCTAGTTGAGTACTCTGTGACTGTGATTCTTAATGCTCAACTACTTGGTTTGGTCTGGATTTTTAATTTATGCACCTGAACTTTCCCCAATTGGCTATGTAACTTGTCGCAGCCAAACCCACACCCTGGCACATCCAGTGGTCTGGCATTTACAGCACCTCTCACCTCTTTCCTGATGTCATTCTTGATAACCTCCTGCACGAGGACATCCGCAAGCGTCTTGAAGTCGGTGACAAACTTCTTGTTCTTCTCACCCTCCTTCTTCTCCTCGATGAGCAGGCTGAACAGTGCCTCCTCTTGGCGGCATGTGCGGGCGATGTTTGCCGCTTTCTCAGAGGCTCGGATCAGCGCGCACATGAGCTCAGACATTTCTCTCAGTCCACTGAAAGATCAGCATGGGTTAGCAGAACATGTCTGGAGTGAGAGTAGGCCCAGTACACCAGGAAAATATACACAGTGATTAAAAAAAAAAAAAAAAAAAAAGAGTATAGTGCAGCAGCAGGACAGCACACAGTTCTTAAGGATGCGGACTCATTTCCTCAAAGATCCAGTTTAAATCCTTAAATGCTTAACCTGGATCCTCCCTCACCCCCAAAAGACTCAAATAGCTTCCTTTAGACCAGGGGTCTCCATCTCAGGTCCTGGAGAGCTACTGTCCAGAAGTTTTCTATCCTACCTGGCTTCTGATGGGTCACACCATTTCTCAGGTAAATACCAGGAACAGGTGTGGCTCATCAGAAGTCAGGTAGAATAGAAAACCCACTGGATAGTAGCTCTCCAGGACCGGAGTTGGAGACCCCTGGTTTAGACTATCTTTACAAATGAACATAAATTAAACTGCAATAACACACAATTAAATACAGAGAAAAATAATACTGTACCATGATTTCTGACCTCAGTGATTCACGATAAGCACCTTTAACATATTAAATACTGCGTCTTTTGAAACTCTATTGATACCATCTCTTGGAAATCTCCTCAGTACTGGTTTATTTCCCACCAAAAATTTCGTCTAAAAACGGAAAAGTGTTACATTATATCGAACAGGCGCTCACTGTGTTTCAAACCCTTTTTGTGCAGTTACTGCATAATTATATGCGTGCAGTAAATAGCTCCTAAACGAGACCAACTAAGCCGCTTTTAAAGCTTTTCCCTTGGCTGAAATGATCTATTTTAATACTTTTCACTCCGGTGAAACGATCTATTTTTAAAGGTTTGCACTCCAGCGAAATGACCTATTTTTAATGCGAGAATCATGCCGTCACGTACTTTATTCATTCATTCATTCGTTCGTTTAATATGATAGCAATGGTCCACCTAGCGCCACTCCATCAAAACCCTTACAGCACAGCATATGCCCGTTTAATACACCGTAATGCAGTTCAGTACAAGTTTAATGTGGTATTTTCCCTTTGATGGATTTGGGATAGAGAAATGCGTTAATCCTCAAATCAAAACAGTAATGGTAGATCTCCAAATAAACAAAACAGAAGATTTATACAGTTCGGGAAGCGATGCATAACACGAGGAAGGTTTTTTTCCAAACCTGCAGGGATAACTTTTTCACTCTACGTGGGGGTTCCACTTACCGTGGGTGACAGTAGACGGAAGCGTCTTTCTCGCCCTAAACACCGTTACGCCGAAGGCATCTCCACAGTTCTCCCCGGTTCTACCGCAACGACACTCTGCGGGATCGCTCCGGGACTGCACCCAAGCGGCTCAGCCAATCAGAAAACGATATACGTCATATCTGGACGCCGCCGAGCCGGTCCCGCTTTGATGACGCAATACGGAGAGCGAGCCGGAAGTTTACTGAGATCTGTTTACAGAAATATGTTGGTGACGTGTCTTGTACGTGACAGGACATGTCTATAACTGTTTGACGAATTCTGCGGTGATGGGGAGCTGTCCTACTTTTCGATGAATCACCTCGCTCCAAATATACTGTGTTACAATGACAGCGATTTACGGTTGTGCAGCTACGTGGTAGTTGTTCAGCGTCGTGGCTTCAGTCTTTTAATAGCCGATAATACATAGTCATTCATATTAAAAAGTTAAATGTTGCTTTATTTACGCGCCATTGGTTGTACAGAACACACTATAGTACACGGGGGTATTCCATGAATCAGGATGTCTCAGTTAGCTGCGCTGACGTAAGCTAGAAATCATGATTGTCCAGTAGGATTGCTCCTTAACTAAACTCTGATAACTGAAATCCTGCTTCGTGGACCATCCCTTACACTGCAATACAGTAAATAAACAACAACAATACTTCCAAATAATGCAGGCTTCTTTACAGATAAGTGTAATACCTTGTATCTCAGAAAATGCGCGAAAAAAGTTTTCAAATCTGTTACACATGGCTGTCACTGATATTTTAAGCCTCAGAAAAAGAAAAACTTACTCCCAAGCTAGCACCCCTCATTCTCTCCGAAATGTTCTTGTTTCTGGTTCTTGATTAACTACAGGCTGTAGCGACAAAATTAACTTCGTTAGGATGGTTCCCGGTAAATTAGGGAGATAAATTCTGCTCAAGACCTAGCAGGACTGCTGCTGTCTAAGCTAGACTTTGATCTGTCCCGGTAATCATATTGGATGTCATTTAAAATATTTATATAATAACACAAAAAAATAGCAAAATTACGTTGGGGACTGGGTGTTTCTCATTTTAAGCATTGTAGGATCATGTTGGCAGGAGGTGATAACTAGCTCTGAGAGTAATATGACAGTTCACTGTCCTCACTCCAGTGCTTGCCCGTGCTTTTTCTTCTGTTCCTTTCAGCCTTAACAATGGCAGCTACTACAGCAATTACTGCGGTGACTGTGATGATGAGAACAGTTACAGTCTCTGCAGCGCAATGCTCTGGGTCCGTAACTTCCACTGATGAATGAGTCCCATTTGGTTTGGTGCATGTCAGGTTGTGGTAGTCATCCAGGAATAGCCTGTGCACACTGTGCAGCTTCCGGAACACTCTCTGCAGATCGCAGTCGCAATACCACGGGTTGTTCACCAGCTGAATGTGGGTGCTGTAGCTATGGATGCTCAGGAAGGTCTTCAAATGGATGGAACTCAGGCTATTGTTAGCCAGGTTGAGTTCAGCGAGGCTGGGCAGGGGGGTGAAGACTCCTACCTCGGTGCTGTTGATGTGGTTGTTACACAGGTTGAGTACCTCCAGGGAGCGAAGCGTGGAGAAGAGTCCGCTGCTGAGGGAGGTGAGCTGGTTGTGGTGGAGGTACAGCTGTCTCAGGGCCGTCATGCCACTGAAGGTCCTTGTCTGGATGGAGCGGATGGAGTTGGCGCTCAGGTTAAGCCTCTCCAGGCCATCTAGGTGATGGAAGCTCCTGTCATTCAGGTCCTCTAGCTGGTTCTCAGCCAGAAGAAGCTCCTTCAGTGACCTCAGGCCCAGCCAGAGGCCCGGGCTCAGCCAGGAAATGCTGTTATGGCTCAGATCCAGCCTCTGGAGGCTGTCCAGGGGGGTAAAGGTGCCATCAGCCAGGGAGCTAATGTTGTTGTCACTCAGGAGCAGCACCCTCAGTTTTCGGAGGCTCCTGAAGCTCCCCTGGTCAATGGAGGTCAGGTGGTTCACAGACAGGTCCAAGTGTTCAGTAACAGGAAGGATGCCAGTAGGAAGCTGAGAAAGCATTGCACCTGAACAGTTCACCCACTGTAGTTTGCTCCAGCAGTCACAGGCTTCTTCACACCCACGGCTTAAATTGTGCAGTTTGGACTGTACCATCATCAGTAGAGGGAGAACCCAAAGACAAGGGTTCATGTCTAGACCTGAATCACCTGGAATGGGAGAAACAGAAAGGAAATGGGAGTATCCATGGTCTGCCTGTTATAGTTTAGACATCAGTTTCTATTATTCAAACAAATACCACATTGTTTTCTATTCCCCTGAAGTATAATAAATGCCTTTTGTAGTGTTAATAGAACACCTGGTATATAAAGCCACTGCTATAGCAGCATAACACACCATCGCTTCATCTTCAACACATAACGCCCTTATATTTATGTATATTGCAATACAGCTGTGATATTACTTCTGTTACATATACAGTACTGTGCAAACGTCTTAGCTAATCAAAAGAAATGTTTAAAGCTATTTATCTGGTTAGTAAGTACATTTGCTCAGAGCAAATTTAACATTAGAATATATGCAAATTAAGAGTAACACAATACAAACTAGTAAAAATTTCTTTTGTTCTCCATAAAGTTACTGTTATCTTGTTGGATGGCTTGATGAACACCACTTCAGTCCCCAAACCTCTGCTCAGAGGCACCCCAGCCATTTCATGTATTTATTAAATTTCACCACCAGCTAACTAAATTAATTAACTTTAGTAAAAAAACAAAGTAAATGAGTTATTGATTAGCTATATGAGGTGTGCTAGTGGTCAAGTCAAAAAATACATGGGTGTATTGTGTGGTTGCTGGAAATACTGGAGTGATTTTAGCTCCTGACAGGCAAAATATCATAGTTTAGCACCAACATAAAAATCCTTTAAACATAATTCTCTTTGGTTGCCTAAGTCTTTTGCACAGTACTGTATATTTGACACCAATGTTAAGGTTCAGCAACTATAGGCACATAAGTTGTATAACCTGAAAAATTTAAACAAAGCATATTTGGTACTAGGTCAGATAGCCCTCCCATATTCCAAATTTGCTTCTACAATACAGTATGAAATTGGATTATTTATATGATTTACAGGAAAAAGAAAATACATAAAGTGAAGTAAAAAAATTTTGAACAACAGGTTCTTAACAGCATAAACATGATTGTCGATGTCCACAAATAACAGGATGTATGTGAGAAGTGCTCACACAGCTACAAGTACAAGCACAGAAACTTACCTCTGACTGAATGGTGATGGTGTAATGTGTGTCCTCTGAAGGGGGCTTTGCTCCCCACTGTGTCCCCAGCAATGGATCTGGAAGAGGGTGTTTCTGTACCCAGTTGTGGATCCAGCAGAGGATGTTTCTGTACCCGGCTGTGGATCCAGAAGGGGGTGCCTCTGTACCCAGCTGTGGACCTGACAGAGGGTGTCTCTGTACCGAGTTGTGTATCCAGTGGAGGGTGTTTCTGTACCCAGTCGTGGACCTGACAGAGAGTGTCTCTGTACCCAGTTGTGCATCCAGTGGAGGGTGTTTCTGTACCCAGTCGTGGACCTGACAGAGGGTGTCTCTGTACCCAGTTGTGCATCCAGTGGAGGGTGTTTCTGTACCCAGTCGTGGACCTGACAGAGGGTGTCTCTGTACCCAGTTGTGCATCCAGTGGAGGGTGTTTCTGTACCCAGTCGTGGACCTGACAGAGGGTGTCTCTG